>JAOUZG010023330.1:5641202-5674541 GCA_026289955.1 Argiope argentata
GAACCAAATGGATTAATCCCAAAAATTTTTACTCACATATATATAAATATATATATATATATATAAATTCCCTCTGCTTTTGAAATGTAGCGAGCAAGCTGCAGAAAGGGATGAGAATGCAGAGGAAGTATTCTTCTGGATTCTGCTACTTCAGGTAGCCACCGTTCTGTATTTGATTTCTGGAAATACTTCTTTCCTCTCATGTGATGCATTTATAAATTTTATTTTGGCATTCAAAGAACAAATCTTTAAATAAGTGTGAGAAAATTTTGCCTCGAATCTTAACAAATATCTGAAAGTTTTCTTTAAAATAAACATTTTGACTTTTGTTTTGAATAAAGCACATATCTTTTTTAAAATATTCAATAACCAGTAAACTTCTAATATCTGGATTAGTGGCTCCATGATGTTTTGAGCGGTGGGAAAGTGGGTAACATCTTTATTAAAGAGTGAGCAAAAATTTTTGCGAATAATCCATTTGGTTCATTACAATTTTCTACTATCGCGAAAACTCTAATAAAAAATCATTTTGTTTTTCCATAGACTTCATCTCAAAAAAATGAAATCGGTAATAAACGCCGATAATTTGTAAAGAGAAATGTTTCTTTTAAATAACTGGTTAGTAAAATTATTATTCACTGAAATTTTGTTAAATTAACTACATGTATTTCTGATAGATTTTTTTAAACTTTTTTGTTGCTATCAAGAACGATATTACTGGTTTTGAATTAAGTTTGGCAATAGTTAAGTCATGTGATTAAACAAGTGACAAATATTTACTGCTTTAATATTATAACAATAATACTTTAAATGACAAAGATAATGGCTAATTTATATTAGAAAACACTGTTGATTTTAAAGAATTAATTGTAGCAAATATTTATGGGAATTAAATAACATTTTATGGAATTATTTTTTAATTGTGTGCTGCAAGTATATAAAAAGTAAAAAATGAAATCTGCTATGCATATTAAGTTTCATAAAATACAATTTTTTATATTGACCTCGCATTTAATTTCTTGAATGGCCAATCCTTGTAAACGTTTTACTTAATTAAACACTCTAATATACTTTAAAAAAGATTTTGATTAATATTTGAAGAAAACACCTCAACAAAAAGTGCAGATTTTGCAAACGTATGGATTAATCAAACAACTTAAACTATATTTTAAAAAGATTATTATTCAAGTTTGAAGAAGACTTTTATAAACTTAAAAAGGCTGAAAAAATCATCTCTACAAAAATTGGAGAATAAAAGCGTCTTTATTTCGAAATTGCATCCATTTACTAATATTTTTGAGTCTTATTAAGCCTATTTTTGAGAACGTTGAAAATTGAAATTTGAATTCCTTGCCCACGCCTTTTTATTGACGCCAAAGTTCTCAACCCAAAAACATTATGTTTTGACATGATAATAAGATAAACAATTATAAATGCAGCTCTAAGACAATAGTCAATTTATTTTGAGTTTGATAAATTTTCTTGCTTTCTTTATATATATATATATATATATATATATATATATATATATAGTAATAATAAAAATTGGAGTATCTTCAAACAAATTTGGAGCGCATAGAACATTTTCTCTTAATGTTATTTATTGCTAATATTATATTGTATTAACTCTCCTAACTCATAAATGAATAAATATGATGCTTTACTAATTTATGTGTCATCTCCTATAGTGTTACTCGTACTGCCTGTAAAATTTGAAATCGCTAAGGTGAAAATTGCGAAAAATTATTTTAAAGGTCCTTGGCCGCCTTAATCTTGTGAACCTTGGACAAGGCAAAAATGTTTTTAATTTCACTTATTAATTAATTTTAATGTGGCGGAAATCGATACTTACGTATTATCTTCAAGTCACTGAAGTGCTGAATTCTTCATTTTTTGCGATTAGGATTAATTCATCTCAATTAATTTCTTCTTTACGAAAGAACTTTAATCGATACGTCAAGCCGTTGATGGTCTCTTAGTTTTAGAAGAAAAATCCCTGTTTCTGACATTTAGCCTATCAATCTTTGAAATCTTAATAGTTTCTCTTTGGAATCATCTGAAGTAATAAAACAGAATTTCAAAAATTATTCTTAATTGGAACAAAACTACATCAAAATTCGTATTTTTTGAGACTCAAGAATACTTAATTTTTCTTGAAATGAATATGCCTATTCTCTCACTAAAATCATCATGATGTCGAATCTGTATTTTTGAAAAGGTTGCAGTATGAAAATATTAACAAGTTTACCAGGAAAGCCCGCTTCAAAATATTAACCCTTTTACCATATGGATAGCACAGTATGGCCAAGATTGGCCCTTGTGCCGAAAAAAACCCAAATCAACCAACCAACCATCAAAATATGAACCAAATTTATCAATTACTTAAAAACTATGGCGATGGCCGGATTCCTGGCACAGAAGTAGGGCGTCTTCCTCTTGTTCTGGGAGTCCCGGGTTCATGTCCCGATTCGGGCATGGTTGTTCTTTTGTGTGCTATGTGTGAGATGTGTGACTGTGCTCCCTGTAAAAGGGGATGTACAAGCAACTGTGATGAGTGTGTAGCTTAAGTCATATTCTTGGCCCTAGTAGGCGCTACTTGAAAACCAAAGACGCATACCTTCGGCTTAAAATCTGCTAATTCATCAACGGAGCTTGACCTTGGCTAGTGTCATACGTAACAACAACAACTTTGGAGGGGAATCCTTTCTTTTTTAACCGTTACTCTATGGCTTTAAGGATCTCGGAGTCATGATGATAAGGTTTCAGCTTTCGAACCATAAGGTTTCATATTCGAGACTCGATTCGAACGAAGACTAACGTGTATGCGGTTCTGATGCACGTTAAATCTGTCGGGTCCAAACGTCTTCACGTTGTTGTGGCGTTGAAGCGTGGAGATAGGGCTATAAAATAAAATATCGTACTTGTCATCTGACTACAGTTCAAAATTAAGAGGGTCGTAATAAACCTAGAATTGGTTCAAATCAGGATGTTAATATAACTGAACTAAGCTATGAAAAATCTGAGAGGAAAAAGAGGATTTAAGAACATTATGTGTAATCATCCTGATGCTTATTACTCTGGTCTTATTGAATAAATATGGAGGAAACGACAATTTTTATTGATACTTTTGAACTAAGAAAAGATATTGCATACATTTCCATTCTAATTATTTGAACTTTTCAACTGATAGAGAAAATATATGATATAAGCATAGTTTTAGAAAGAAATTAATATTGCTTACCAAAGTCTTTCTGCAAAACATTTTAATAAACGACATATGAAACATTTCTTTTTAATTGTTGTGGATTTTTAATGTACTATATTAATTTTGATTTCTTAGAATTGAAAGGTATTCTTTTTAAATAAGAATCGAAGTCAGTACAATTTTAAAGAAGCTGATATGTAACAGAACCAAAAAGATTTTTAAGTTCCCTTATTTTCAATGTTATAAATCCTTGAAATTAAATCTTTTAAGTTTAATAAATTTAAAAGTATTGTTAAATTAGAAATTCCCATGTTTCTTTTTATAATAATTATTATTTTTTAAGTAGATCCTTTAAAGCTATAATTACATTAAAATATCTTATAAGTTTAATATAAAAATATATGAATTAGAAGTATACAGTGTGTCAAAAAAGTATTGGGTCAACCCACAATTCGGAGATTTATATCATAATATTTCACTTGAATATATAAATGAAACCAAAATATAGAAATAAATATTATGTTGATTTATACAAATCATAATTGAAACAAAAACTGTCATATTAATGTAATTATGGTAATAATTGAAATTATGAAAATTCCGGCTCAAAGAAGTATTGGGACAGTTTCCAATAAAAAAAAATGATGTTAACTTAAAAGTTAATATCTTGATGACCGTCGTAAATATTTGACATGCATAGTTCTATTTGATTTCCGCCAAAAGTTTTGCTTGTCCTTCGATCCAAAAATGTTATATTTGCTTTCATCAACCAAAATTACAATTTCCAAAATTCTTTTAGATTACAGACTAGCATGTTAGTTTGTTTTGTTTATGTAGGGATTTGTTTGAGGGATATGTATATATTTGTAGAGGGATTTGTTTATGTAGGGATACGTGATATATATTTTCTTTAACCCTTTGAATCTGTTAAAAATGTTAAAATTCTGTAGAATAATTGAAATTTGAGATATATCCTATATAGTGAACTGATTGTCCATTTTTTTGCCAATGACATCACAAAAGTTTGCACATAAACTGTTCTATCTTTGTTTCCCGCTTTTATTTCTGTAATTAATCTTATCTATTAAAGTTTTTATGGCTAACATTACAATTTTAAAATGCGGTAGTAGGTTCTATTCTATTGATGTCTATATTTGTTGAATTTCTGATTTCAAATGTGTCCGAATACTTATTCGGCTCCTATTTGCCTTTGTGTTATTCTTAAAAAGCTAAATCAAATTATAATTTTGAAATACCAATGATATTTTCCTTAGAAATTGTGCACCAAATAAACTATTTCATGATTTATTTTATTATTTTTATTTTAATGTGATATTTTTATAAATAGCTCCGCAGTTATTCCAGCCAAATTTCCCAATACTTTTTTGAGTGATTGAATATGCTTCACTTTTCTTTAAAATGCAAACAAAAGAGTTATACATAAGAGGATCTGCGAGTACAGCAACTTGTCTCTGTATAAAACATTTATCAATTTTGCAATCTTGAAATTTCGAAAAAAATATTTCTTCAATAATATTCTTAATTTTGAGAAGAATTTAATGAAACTGAAAGCAAATTACTTAAATTGAAAATTAATTAATAAGCAATAATTAATTAATCGATTAATATATTTAAATTCAATTACAATTTAAAATTATTCTTTTGAAAAGAAACTTCTTATGATATTAGAAAGTCCTTTAAGCAAACAAAGGAAATCAAATATGCAGTTATTCACCAATATTTTCAAAATATAACATAGTAAAATGCAAAACTTAAAAAAAAATCAATCATTGGCATTGATTTATGAAAAGACCAAAATTAAATTGATTTAATTATATTTCAAATATAAAATTTTCGAAGGTTTCAACGACAATTGTGATATTTTATCTATATTTCTCATAAGTATGCACTAGATATTGTTTTAAGTTATATTTCTGAAATTATTGAAAAACAAATTTTATAATGTAAATAACTGTTATTTTCATGAAAAATTCTATGTAATCAAATACTATTATTAATTGCGTATGAATAAAAATTATTTCATTCTTTTTTAAAGAAAAACAGAAAAGCCAGTATTTTGAGACACAATTTTATTATAGCATTTGATCACTATCACCATTAAAAGTAGTGCTGTACGAACTATACAAATAAACAGTCTCATAAAGTTATATATTGTCTTCAACAATGGAAGTTACATGTCCGTTTTTTACTGGTTGAAACTTTTTCATTAATATTTCAAAAACTGTAAAATGCATGCACTTAAGGAAAATTTAATGCACGCATGCACGCATTTTAAGGAAAATTAAGAGATTATATTTTGAAAATGAGTTTTGTGGCGTCAACAAAAATCCGAAGGCTTAAAAAAAATTCTCTGCAAGAGTATCTCGAAAGATTAGATTTTAATAGCATGTTGCCAATGGATTTACAAAAGCTCGGATTTAAAAAAGTAAGTAAAGGACTACAACCAATAAAACCTAGAAAAATTTCATTTTGAACACGTGATCGTATGAAATGAAATAAATAGGAAATGTAATATTTTTTTAAAACAATGAATGCGAGACAAAGTTTTTTGGATCGTTTCCAATACTAAAGTGACTCATTCAATGAAACCATTAAAATGAATAAAAATATAATTCAGCTTGCATGAGCACGGTTTTCTTGGGCGTTCAAGAAATGATGTTCTGACATGATATATTGAAATATGCATAGCAAATTTCATTTTAATCTTTTATTTAGATTCTGCCATTTTAACGTCCCAGCTTTGTACTTATGTTAAAGGTCAACTATATTATGATTAACTTAAAAGCTATTGTGCTAAAAATTTATAAATGTATATTTCCTCTGCAATAAGATTGCTTAAGGATATTTTAAATAGTATATAATATTTTCCGAGATATCCTTAATATATTACATGATTTATTTAAAATTGAAATTTTAATCAAAAGTTATGATTGCTTCAAATAACAAGTTAGCTTCAAATAGATTTCATATCATTTCGAAACTGTCATAAACGTAAATAAAGTGATCGGAGAATTAAAAGGATTACTTTTATTTTATAGTTCATGGTTTAATTAATTCATTACTAAATCGTGATATTTTTAGTTATATATTGACAGATAATAAATGTTCTATTCCATAATTAATACTATTATCTTTTTCATTATGCATTTTGTTGTACAAATATCCCCAATGGCTCATTTATTTTATTCTTCAAAAATAAGCAGTTTCCTTAATTCTCTTTCAGGAAAAGCAGTTAAGTTAATAACTTCAAATACTTAAAGTTCCTGGAGAGTTACCAGGAACTTTACATTACCAAGAACATCTCATTTCTTTTGGGAGCTTGATGACAATTAGTCGCCCGATGAAATAACCTAATATGAGCTTGAATAAACTTGGCTTCAGTTTAAATATTACAGGAAAGTTTGCCAAGAAATGTATTAAATCTTTTGTTTGCGTTTGTTAAGCATTACAGAATTGAGGGGAACTCCTCGGAAATACTTGAAAGAGTATTTGGCATATGTATATGGTCATCATTAGAGATAGAATGATATTAATGTAGATTTACGTTGAATGTCCTCAGGCCCATGTACATGTCATTTTTAAATATAAATTGAAAAAATTATATTATTGTAGCGTGGGATATCATTTTTTTCTAATGAGATGTAACTCATTTTTTCCTTATTGGACTTAATTGTATCTTTATAAACGCAATTTTATTTATAGTAACGTCGCATTACATGCGTGCATGCGCAAAATCAAGAGTGCATCAGAGGAAATAAAGATATTAAATTCAATACAAATGTAGTTTTTTACTTAAATAGCTATTTAGCAAGAAACAATTATAACATCTTTATTAAATGGTGGATTAAAATATGAATACCAATAAAAAAATTACCAGGTTAATGCTTTAGAAATAAATTGTGGACTAATTCAGGACTGATTCCAGAATCCTAGATTCTTTTTTATCTGCCAGAAAATTGAAAAAAAATGTAGATTTTTTAAAATGCAAAACATTTTCAGAGTTAATTTGTAATTTTGTGAAAGTAGCCATTGGATGTGAGAATACTGGATAGAAACTCCTTAATTATTTCATACTAACCACCTTTGACTGCCAGTAGGTTCACCAGGCTTAAGATTTGTTGAAATTTTCAATTAAATATTTTATGCATTTTGCCTTTGAGCCATCTTTCATCAAAACATCTGTAAGATCAAAATTTTGATAATCATATCATTCACTCATGCTATTTTAAAAAGGCCGGTAAGCCGTATTGAACTATGTATCTCTCTAATTTTTCTGCCAAATTTGTAAAACTTTTAAGTGAAAATAAATATATTGCATTTAATATATGAAACAGTTTTTACTGAAGACAAAGATTTTTTTAAAAATGTTTTTAAAAACAGAGTCGTTTAGCAATAAAATAGTAATGCGTTATAGAATTTTTTTTTAAATTTTATATAATATCTCAAGAATTATTTGGCAAAAATTTCTCGGATTCATAATAAAATTCAGTTTTATGTCTTATTTTCCAAACGGTTTAAATAACGCGAATAATATTATTTTATTTTGTTTCTGTTCATAAAGATAATTAAAAAATAATGAAATCTAAATTGTATACAGTCCTTTGGTCACAAGTAAACGTTCATATTTTCTGCTAATTAATAAATTAAATAATGTTTTCTGGGACCTCCCATTTGCAGCACTGATGTGATATCTGCTGAAACAATTTCCATATAGCAAACAATTTGATTTCACTTCACTTGTTGTAGTTCTCCTGCGCCATCTGGCGGTGCAATATTTACAAAATTTATATTTTGGTTAGATAGCATTCCCTGATTTCTTAAGCATAAGCGTAGGCGTTCATGACTGCAATGGATAAATTTCGATCCATTCCGCCTTTTTTTAAGTTGATATTCGAAATCTATAAATCACTTTGGGAGATAACTAATATGTTCTAATAGTTTGTGGGCATCGAAACTACAGCATATCTAGAAATAGATGGAAGCTTTTCAAAAAAGTATACGAGAAAAACGGTTATGGTTTAAAAAATAATTATATCAAATTCATGTGACTAAGTATAAATCTATCCTTCCGTAGTGTTTGGTTTATAAAGTTTTGATGGATGGCTCTGCTGAGATTAAACATGTAAGGAACGAAATACCTGGAAATCTCAGCACAATTTCTCGAAATCTCTAAATAAATGAAACTGCTCTATAATATTTGCGAGATGTCGATACGTCAGCAGCAGTGGCATGTCGTAATCGGAGAACAGATTTGTTAGATGGTTGCTGGGAAGTTCCAATGGAATGTGTCACTGATTCATTCTTTAAGTTCTTCACGTGTCTTAGGATTTGTCTGGTAACTGCATCCTTCAAGAGACTTCAAACAAAGAAATCGCAAAGACTTATGTCTGGTGAATACGGTGGCCAATGAATTCGCTATCGTGTGAATCATGGGTAATTTAAAGCATTTACACGAATATTAATGCATTCCTTTTAAGAAATAGGAAACGTCATACCAGTATGTCACGAATGATTTGACTAAAACATTTTTCAATTGCCAAAACATCATGCAAAATTATGAAGAATGCGTCATTTAGAAATCATTGTATCACGTTGGGAAAAGGGTTCAAGTAAGCCTCTACAGGAAACAGCTGCCCATATATTCACTTTTCAAGAAAAGAATGATTTTGGAAAACATAAATGAGGGTTCTCAGTTCCCTTCCCAAAGTCGCCAATTTTGTTATTGACGAATCCGTTTAGATGGAAATTTAATTCATCTGAAATCTAAATAGAGTTCATATTAATATTATCACTTTCAATCGTGTCCAACAATTTATTCTCAAACATATTTCTTTTTTTTTCTACGGATGCGGTATGAAGTAGTTGCTATATTTGAATCTTGTATGAGTGCGAGGCTAAGCCTTTATGCATTATCTTATGCGCCTCTGATTTGCTTACCTGACTAGCATGTGCAGTTTTTCCGACTAATTTTGCCAAGGAAACGTGCAATTGTGCAACAATTGCAAACCGATTCAGTTTTAAATGCTTCATTCGTTAAATAGGGACATGTAAAATCCATCAGGACAAAACGACCTTCCACTGGTGTGGTGTAGAAATTTGTGGAAAGGTCGCCATCCTAGGTGTCTAACGGTTCAAAATTACGGAGGCCGTCTCAAAACAGTCCCAGTGTTTTGTTTTAAAACGGTAAGTCAATATATTTAAACTGAGATATCTTATGCATTAAATATTGAAATACTTTTTTTTTCATCGGCAGACCAACTTAGAAGGCCCTTAGAGTGTAACCTTTTATCAGACGGTACCCGATATAAATGCAGTATAACATTTAGAGGGAATTTAAAACAATTTAGATTCTAATATGTATTTTGAATTCAAAATTCAAATTTTATTTGAATTCAAATTATTCAGACTTAAATTTAACTATGATAGAAATTTTAGCATCTTCATTTGTACTTTTCAAATAAGAATATTTTGAACTTAATGAAATTATGTAAGTAATTGCAAAATGGTGAACTGGCCTGTTTTTGATGGTTTTTCAAATACATATGAATGATAGAAACCAATTACTAATTCATTTTTCACTAAAAGAAATCAGACGTAAGAACATATAATCGATATATAAGAACGTCTTATTTACGTGTAGCAAATCTTGCTATATAATATTGGTATAAGGTTTATGGATCTTTTTTACAATAAACTATGTACTTAAATTGTTAACTTTTTTGACTGTCGATTTCATAAACTCAATAATATTAAACTCAAAGTTTGGCACTTAAAATCATTGAGCTCTTTTGATAGCTAAATGAAAGAACTCATAAAAGATGCAATTTATTTTTATTAGATGTCAAAAATTATTCGCATTTATTTATACTAATATACATTCTCATTTTCAAATAATGAAAGAATTTAAATACTTATTTATTAAATAGGTTGAATGTTCACTTTTTTCCAAGACAAATAGAGATTAATCTATCATATAACCATTTTAATTAACTAACATTTCCTAATAAGATGAAAGTTTTTTTTATATTTAATTTTAGGCTAAACGTGGCGGTATTTATAGATGTTGTTTTTAAATAAAATATTTTAATTAACCGTTTTTTATGTATTTATAATAACCTAAATAAAAAAAAATTATAAAAGATGAAAATACCATATGTGATATTTTCATCTTTATAATTGATTTATTTTTATACATAGATTAAGACAGTTATTATTTTTTCTTCATGATATGTATTATTTTATTGTATATTATATTTTTCTTTTGCATCCTTTATATTTATTAACCCATCGTAATTTTTTCCAAATTTTTTTGTTTAATAATTCTTTATATTTTTATGTATATCTTTTATTTGATATATATTTTTATGTCTATTTAGGTAAATCCTCTTACTTAAATAAAAGATTTAGTATTAAATAGCAAGGAATAAGATTATAATGTTAAAATTGTAATATTCGAATCCAGTAATCAGTGTTTCAATGTGCAGTTCTGTCTGATATTTTATTTAAAAAATTGAGTTAGTCCTCAATTATTTAACTTTGGCTTATTTTATCATTTGTCTATTAGGGTCTTTTTATTTGATGTTTCTGAAAAAAGATGTCCTAATTCTTCGACTTCCATAAACTTTTCTGGCAACATCAATGGATTATCTTTGCCAAAAATACAAAAAATCACAAAAAAATATACTGGCTGCAACAAGCTTAAGGGTGTCCCTGATTTCCTAAAGAAAAACAATAGCAAATGACTTCAGACAACTTAACTCGAACGATTCTACCACAATCCCTTCAAATCAAGATTAAATATGACTTACATACATTATTGGGGAAAACATTTTTAAAATGTCTGTCTTATATTTTATATAAATACTACAGCATGCACACGTCATTTCTGATTCAGTACTATTATAAGAAACCAGCTGCAACAATGTGCGCCATGCCGCTCTACAAGTTTGTAAATATGATATAAAGTTATTCTGTAAGCAGGCAGAATTTAAATGTTTAGAAATTCCTATGATTAATTAAAAAATTAAATCATCTTATGCATGGTTTAATAAGAAGCATTAAACTTAATACTGAATACAAATTTACTCTGGATTATGATTATTCATGCATTTAGAAATATTTATCTATTTCTCAGAATTATTAGTCTATGTCTTGGATTTGATACAGCAATTCCTAAAACATTTTACCTTATTTATGCATATTCATTCGCTCACTTCCTAGATATTCATTACTTGAGAATATAATCTGAACGATCATCGTTATAAATAAGTAATATTTCAGTAGTTTCTATTTTTATTTCATTTTTTCAATGAAAATCTTGAAATTTAGAGTGTTATCGTTCTTTACTTTCGCTTGATTCACTAAATCTCCATACTCTCAATATGGAAACCGAAAAATCTCCTCACCCCTTTTGAAAGAATATTAAAATACAATTTATCTTTTATCTTTTGAAAATGTATGTAATTTTTTAAAATTAAATACATATAAATTATGCATAAAATAATATAATACATTATACATTTGTTATAAATAAATACATTATACATATAAACTTATACATTTGTGTATAAATAAAGAATTTTTTTTTCAATAGTCCCATCTGCACTCTTTTTCTTCTAAGCTATTTTATTTCATGATTTCTGATATTAAATTATTCCTTAATTTTTTTAATAATCTGCATTCGACATACATGATATTTCAGATGCACGAATAATTTTTCACTCTTTGGAAATGTTTTGCGTAATGGACTACAGCTTTTTTTTACTCATTCAGTTGTAAAATAACATTATCCTCTCCTTTACTGGCATGACTGAATTATGGATTATTTTTACTTCTCGGAAAAAGTATAAGAAATGTTTTTAGATCAAATTCCCATTAGTATCATTTTTTAAAGAGATTTCAGAAATTCCCTGCCTTCAAGCAAAACTCCTACATTTATCAATAAAAATAAGATAAATACATTTTTAGAACAAGATCTGTTCGGTTAGAAGATAAATTAAATATTTGATTATCTCTACAAAAAGAGCTTTCGAAAACCAAATATCTTTATTATATTTAAAATCTTTATTAAATTTTTATCCAAATATCTTTATTAAAATTTTTTTCACCTTTTTTTGTTGACGCCCCAAACCCCATTACCAAAGCAACATCATGTTAATAAAGCGTTCAAAAAATAAATCTAAAAGTAGTAATTGAATGTGGAAGAAACATTACACGAAAGGCCTTTACTTATTAGTCAATTGAGATGTTTTGCTCTCTCGTTTTCACCAGAGGTTTCTTCAAGCATGTCAGAGTGAAGAATCATTAAGTAATTGATGACAAAGTCAAGCTGACAATAATATCGAAACAAAATATTCCCTAAAAAGGTAATTTCATATTAATGCAGGTTTAATCCTGCATAATCGATACAATTTACGCATCAAACCGATGAGGCTTTCTGCTGATCAAAGCTAATAGCTATGAATATGGGAAAAGACATTTTTTAAAATTATAAATCTATATAATAAAAGAAACAAATCAATGGTATGTTATACAAATAAGTTTTTTTTAAGCCGCTACTACACAAACATTTTAGCATTTTAGTTATATCATTGTAAAAAGCTAAAAACCCGATATTCAATTAAAAAAATATTTAAAATTTATATTAATAATTAAATAAAAATATAATTATAAAGCTTTGAAATCCCATGTGAATTTTAAAATACTAAATCAGTTGTGCAAATTTAATTTTCAAATAAGAAATTAAGAGCTACACTACTCCAGAAAACACGTGGAAACAATCAAATATTTAAAATCAAAAGAGATAATGATTTTCTCAAATATTTTGCCTCAGATATAACAGGTTAACTTAAAAACGCATTTTATCATTTTCACTATTATCATATTAGAACATGATGTTTTTTTTTATAGATGAGATTTTTGGAGCCAACAAAAATCCTTAGGCGAAAAATAAAAAAAAATTATTATCTGCACTAGCATATCAAAAGATTAGCTTTTAATAACTTGTTACCATTACATTTACAAAAGATCTGATTTAAAATAAATAAATTAATGACTACAGCAAATAAAACCTAGAAAAATGTCATTTTGAACACATGATTATATGAAAAGAAATAAATAGGAAACGTGATATTTTTTAAATCAATCAATGCGTGACAAAGTTTTTTATCGTTTGAAATACTAAAGTGACTCATTCAATGAAATAATTAAAATGAATAAAAATATAATTTAACTTGAACGAGCACGTGGTGCTTGGCTGTTCAAGAAATTATGTGTTATCTTGTATTATATATGATAAATTGAAATACGTATAGTGGATTTCATTTTAATCTTTTTTTTACTATTGCAATGGAAATAATTATTTTAAAACTGAGTTTCAATCTTTTTTAAAGAAAAAAAGGTTTAAAATCCTAATTTTTTAAATGCTTTAATAGCCTGCTTGAATAACTGGACTAAATCAGATGATTTAGCAAGCTAAATAAAATTCTTATTTTCCGTAAATGTTTTGAATTTTATTCTAAACTGTGAATGATTCTCATAGTCCAGGTAAAATTATACAAAACATAAAGGAATTCAATATTTAATAGTATTCTTTGAATGAACTTTGAAGTTGGAAAATGTTTTTGTTATCTTACATATAAAAATAATATAAATCTTCAAAAGATTCAAATTCCATATTTTGGCAATTATTTATCGAATGAGATCGCCCTGAACGTGAAAAAGGCACTCTTGGAAATAATTGTATCGCTCTATCCACTTATCTATCAGCACGATAAATCAAAAATGTTTTGATATAGAGGAATGAAATTTGGTGTATGATGTCTACACCAAATTTCTGGTGCGTGTTAAATGAAGAAATACTTACGGAAAGTTTATGATTAATTACTTAACGGAAGTGTATCTTTCTGGATGTTCGTCAATACAAAACAAAAGAAAGATTAAAAAATAATATGTTATGTATATCTAAACATATCATGCCAGAACATCATTTATTGGACGGCCAAGCACCACGTGCTCGTGCAAGTTAAACTACATATGTTTTTTCATTTTAATTGTTTCATCGAATGAGTCGCTTTAGCATTGCTAACGATCAAAACAGCTTTGTCACGCATTGATTGTTAAAAAAAATCCTAATACCAATTTATTTCATTTCATATAATCAGGTGCTGAAAATGACATTTTATTTCCTTTAGTCGTTACTTATTTTTTTAAAATCAAACCTTTTGTAAATGCCACGGCAACACGTTATCCAAAGCTGACTTTTTGAGATGCTCGCGCAGATAATAAAATTTTTATTTTTCACCTACTGATTTTTGTTAACGTCAAAAACCTTATCCCCAAAACAACATCATGTTTTGACATGATAATAATAACTATTATTATTATAAATGTATGGTATGAATATTAATTATAATCGAAGAGGATATATTTTGGAAAGGTTTGGCATCTATAATGAAGATCTATATAAAATTTGAAAACCGAACTTAAACCGTTGACCATTTGTATGGGTTATTCTATCTTATGCATGAAAATTCTGTAACTTAAAAACACTATGCCCTAAATAAGGGAACATGACTATTCAATTTTTTTTTACTACGTTGCTTTAATTATGTGCCAAATTTTGATTTTCGACGATATGGGAAACAGTATACAAAATTTCAATTTTATTTCCTAACACATGTGTATTAACCGAATGCCGGCGATTAATAGATAAAGATGGCACCATAGACCACCTTAAAAATAAAAGTATTTCAAAGGAAAGATTGATCTTTCATAACCATTTTTTCTAATATCATGCAATTAATATACAAGTACCAATTCTCATTAAAATATAACAATCATGTGTATTAATCTGAATACTTAACTGCAGTTTTCTATTAAGAAAGGGGGATAAAACATATAGGAAAGAGGCTAAGTGAAAATTTTGTGGAAATAATCTTTGCCAGTTCTTTTGAAAAAATGTCTGTCTAAAAGACAATTAAAGAAAATACTTGACCAGGACCGAACTACAACCTCCTGAATGTTACGCCAATAACTTATCCGCTGTTAGTGTACAAACTATGTTAATAAGTAATTATCTAGAAATTGATTGGCTATTGCATTAAAATATTTCGTGAGTGAGCATTCTAATTGTATATTATCATTATCCTAAATCTCATCCTGATCTAAATTTTTAGTCACAATGCCTGATATCTTGGAGTAGCATTCCAAATTTTCCCATCTAGGAGATGGAAATCTCACTAAGACTAAGCTTTTTGTATAAGAAAAAGTGAAAATATAGAAACGAAAACAAAATAAAAAAAATGTTATTGAAGGAAGATAGTTCCTATGAAGTTTAATGCTAATGAAAAATATATTATCGTAGAAACACATCAAAAATTCAACATAGTATATTTTGAGCACTTAATGATATAGAACTAAATACCAATACAAGTATATGCTGTCACTGAAGAAAAGAATAAAAATTAGAATTCTTTCTCCTGTTACAAAGCGTGTTAGCATTTTTGCCTTTTAAATAGTTTTAGATTGATGGGGGGAGGACTCTATGCACGTAGGCCAATGGTTTGCGTTCCGTTGACCCAACGCCACCGTGTGGCCCGAAGAAGATGGGATGCTGAACATCGAGATTGGCAGCAACATGATTGGAGCCAAAAGCTGTTTACAGACGAGTTCCGATTCAATCTGGAGTGTGACACAAGACGTGTTCTGGTACAGCGGGTGAGGGGCACTCGAAATAACCCCGCATTCGTTCTTGAAAAGTCACAATACAGACGAGCTGGTTGGATGGCATGGGGTGGAATCAGCATAGGTGGACGTACGGACCTGCAAATCATTCGGAATGGCACTTTGACGGGCCATTAGCGATTCCTCTACTTTCCAGGATGATAATACCCGACCGCATAGAGCTCGTCTGGTGGATAACATGCTTGAAGCTGAAGCAATACAGCGTATGGAATGGCTGGCGTGCTCTCCTGACCTGAATCCAATCGAGCATGTTTGGGACATGCTTGGACGACGCATTGCTGCTCAGCCAAGGCCGCCTGTGACTGTCCCAGACTTGGAGATTGCACTTCTTGAGGAATGGGACAGTATTTTCCAAAGTCTGATCGATAACCTCATCGCATCCATGGCAAACAGGTGTGCAAATGTCTTAGCTGTTCGAGGAGACCACACGCCCTATTAAAACTCATGCACCATGTCTATTCAGAGACTTTTTTTATCGTTTACATGTGACCAAATTGATGCCTTAAATCATCTTTTCATGTTTTTTTCCATATTTTCAAAGAATTAAAGCTTGATTCCACATTGTTTTATTTTTTTTCTCTGTATTGCGCATGGATACGCGTTTACTACCCATTGTATGCCAATACGTGGCTGTCTCGCACGGTTTTCTTGATTTTTTTGCTTGCTCCCCTAGTTGTTTTGAGCAGTGTATTTTCTTGAAAAGGTCTTATGAAACATGTGAAAAAAAGGTTGATTTGTGAAAAGAATATGAAATTAAATTTCGCAGTAGTGTTTTTGCGATAAGTTAAGGCCTATTTTTTATACTGAAGTAGGGAATCAATAGTTTTAAGGTATACGACTAGGTTAGGAGAAGAATTCTTAAAAAGGATGTATTAACATTTTTTATTGCCAGAATGGTAATTTTTATTGCCATTAGTACCCGATAACTAAAACAAACACGAAAGGTCACTGTTAAAAAAAGTAAATACACTCGTTGTCTAGTGTTAGGGAAAAGAATAAGTTAAAAAAATAATGGTAATATTTAATGCTTATATATTGTCCAAACTATATAAAAAGTAACTGACCACAAGATAAAAAGTATTTTTAAAACTTGAAATTTTATGAAGTTTTTAGGAATGAGTTTTTATTAAAATTTACCCACGATTTGAAATTAGATTGTGTGTAAGACGTGTCTAAATTAAGCAATCTGTCTATTACATCCTTAAAGGTTCTGAAAGCATGTATAACAAATTTTATGAATTCCTGAGGCACGTCTGTCGTAAATCAACTAAAATGAAATATTCCTTCTTTAGAAAATTATTTCATATATTGTATTTGGAAACTTATACTTTATCCATATACGCTGGAAATAAATGAAATTTTCAAGCTATTTTAACAGAAAGACCAAAAAAAAGCTAACCACGGCTGAGTAGGTAGAGGTTCAATATAAACATAAAATATTATGTTTTAGAATCGTACGATAAAAATAAAATACATAAATCATTTTTGGTAAAACATGTCACTTTTTCCCATTTCATTTTTTTTTGAGTTATTGAAAATACTGTATTTCACTTCTCTTTTACATACATTGAAATTAAAGTCTATTTTAGAACCTACGAAGTATGGGCTTTGTTTCCAGATCATAAAAAAAATAGATTTTTTTTCCTGAAAGAAGCATTTTTGCACCCTAATCGTATAACTTAAGAAAATTAGATGAGTTAAGATTTGAGTTATTAAAATTTCAAAGAAATTCCCCTCTTTTACCATCTTTAAGGCCCAAGGTTCAAAACGGAATGGATGAATAGGGAGTCATCGAGGCGGTTATAGTCACGATTCATCGGTTGATAGAATGAGTCTCTCGTGGAGTCACTGAGGGGGAACGGAATTCGCCTCATGAGCAGAAAAGGATGGAGGCTTTCGTTACAAATCATCTGATAGAACATTTTTCCTGAAAGATATATTTCATTTAGACCGTTTTTCTTTGAAAAAGAATGTATCTGTAAATATATATACTGAGTTCTTCTTACCAAATAAATCGCTTTGAAAATGTTCTTTTTTTTTCTTTTTGGACTTGCTGTTTCATCAAGGGATTTGAGTTTGGAAAGACTTTTTGAAGATTTATAGGATTTATTGAAAAGCAACTTCGAAGTAAGGAAGAATTAGTAAAAAATCATAGAAAGAAATATTATTCAACATAAATTCGTTTACCCTTAATATTTTTGTATAAATAATTATAAATGTGACAGATTTCAGATAGTAAGAGAATTAAGTATGAGAAGAAGTTAAAGTTTATAAAAAAACCAATCCCCCCCTTTTTTTGGATTCTCAGTATTTTGTATGGTTAAGTTTGTTATGCTAGGATTTTAATTATTAATTAATCTCGTAGGAGTAATAATTGGGATTAATCGGTTTATTAGTCAAGCAAAACGATCAAAAATTTCATATATATACGTAAGTCAATAAACAATTGTATAAATTTGTATTTTTTAATTAATCGAATTATTATTCACAACTTTTTTTATTTGTAGTAGTATGGAAAACATTTTTTTAAAAATTTCTTTTTTGTAAGAACCATCTCATTTTATCTCATTGATGAATTTGAATTCAAAGTTTTATGAATTATGTATATTTTTCGATTTCACAAATACCAAGAATATAAAGTGATAGGAGATAAAAAGTGGTATAGAAATATTAAAAAAATAATCATAAATAAAGAGTGAAAACATTATTAGACTGATTGAAAGAAAAATAACTTCTCATATAAAAGTTTTGATTGTGAGTTTGTTTTCTCCACTTTCATCTCAACGAAAATTTGTTTGAATTTACTTATTATATAAAATAAGATAATGAAAATTGTGCATTTTATTTCATATATTCTAAAATATTTTCAAGCATCATTTATGTTTGAAAGATGGACTTTTAAATGCAAAATTTAACAAATGCGAATTTACGATGTTTTAATTTTGAATGAAATTTTTTCTCTTACAGATAAATAACTAACGTTCTCTCAAGAAATTCAAGGTTAAAATATTTTGAAACTTTTTATTTTATTATTTTTATTTCACAGATATACGATATTTTGAAAAAGGAAGAAATTAAGACCTTTAATTAAATCTTCAAATTATCAGGATCACTCTATTCATGTGTCTCTGATAATTCTAAAACGCTATTAGATACCAAATTAAATTTTAGCCATGTATTCTCTCAAGAACGTATAAAGAGTTAGTATAAAAATTCCAATGAAGACATAACATGTGGGAATATGATGCATGACGATAAATTGGACACGCATTGGCTCCGCTCTTGAACCGTAGGGTGTCATGTTCGAGAGCCGATTTAATCGAAGACTCTCTAAGGGGGTCTCTGGCAGAGAACACCTTGCATAGAATTAATGCAAAATAGCTATACAATATTAACTCTCTGGCCTAAATTTAGTATTTATACTGAATTTATCCTGTGACACTGACGATTTTTTAGCAATTGATCCCTGCCATACGATAATAATATCCGAAAATCGAATTTTTTTAGATTTAGTGGAATATTATTTTGTTTTGGCCAACCAGTAAAAATAAACATTTTACAAGGAAATAACTTCACTTTTAGTCACAGAGTCATTGAGTGTTTCATTGTTAATGTTTATATGCTTCTGAAGCATACTTTGTTTTTGGGATTTGTCCTAAAATTCGATTAGTCCCTACTCAATAGATTTTAAATTCGTTACTGAACGTTAGCAATCTGTATTTTGCAATAACCGTGTTAACTTATAAGTGAACACCCGGCCAAAATTCTGCTCAATGAGTTTCATTCAAAATTTGACAAAATCAACCAATTTGGTGTAAAGAAATTATAGGAAATTTTATCCCGGTTTTGTAAGAGTTTTGTCAGATATAGACGAACAAACATAATCTCAAAAGGATATATTTGAACTCAGGAAGATCTAAAACATGGAAATTTGTAGATTTTCTTGTTTTTAACTGTTTTTGACGATTACAATTTTTTTCTAAACTTCATGCATAAAAAAGTTTAAAAAAATATTAACTTTTTTAATAATGTTTTAGCATGTATCATATGAGGTGTATGTACTGTGGCAAACCTTGCTAAAAAGATTGGTAATAAATATTCCCAAATTCATTGCATATCAAATTATTGCTATGATTTTGCTATGATTTTAAAATATCACTTTTTTGATTTTAAATTTTCTTTTAAAAATTTTCTTTTAAATATCACTATGATTTTAAAATATCACTTTTTTATACTCGTTTGCATGAAAAAGCGCTAAAATGTGACATGCGATTTGCTGTATTAAATTTATAATCAATGCGGGCAAGTAGGATATAATATTTAGTGAAATTTCATTTAAATTAAAAACCATAAATTACATTTAGATAATTCATATTGTAAAATCTAATACTGTCCATGCCAAGGAAATATCCCTCTGAGTGTAAAGATTCGGTTTCAAAAAAGGAATTTGGCAGAGTAGAAAAAAGAAAAATTACATTTCAAAAAGTCACGAGTAGATCTATTTTCTTGACTACGAAGTAATTCTGGAAATTAAATTGCTTCGGCATGAGAGAGTACAGTTGAGCTTCAACATACTGTGGTTCATAAGGCATATAACATCTACGATACCGAAGTCGACTTTTGGTATAGTGGTTATAATACTCGGCAACTGGCATTAGCGTCGCAGGTTCGAATCACGACCTTCAATCGGCACAATACAAAGAAAGTTCAAACTACACAATATTGCAATGTAAGAGTAGAAACTGTCAAAATCTTCAAATAATCATATTTTAATACAAATAAGATAGAATCAGAAAGTAATGTCAATAGCATATGTAATCAGTATAATAAGGGGTTCAGATTTAGAACCAAACCTATGAATAAAAAGTGTTTGCTAAGAATACTGAAAGTAAATCATTTGTTTCCCACTTACTGCTTTGTTTTTTTAAAAAAAAAGTGCCAACTGGTGAAAAGCAACTTCGCATGTTTGATTTATACAAAAAACGCATTTATATTTTTTTATTGTTTGTTATTTTCCAGAGGGAATGGAAAATCTGCATGATTTATAGGTGTTTATAATAACTACTGGAGAAAAGTTATCAACTATAATTCAAGATTATGAGCATTCTATCAGTCATTTAATTCACTCATTGTTTGGAAAGAGTTACTGAAACGAGTAGATTTATGTTCGACTATTGATAAAATAAATCAAGTAATATAAATAAGGAAATGGATTGATTTAAATTACTATTTCAAAGAATTATAGAAGTGATTCTATTTTTAGCATGCAATAATATTCCACTTTGAGGATATGTGGAATAATAAAAGCACCTAACCACAGAAATTTTTAAAACAGAACAACATAATTTTTTTAAATTTATCAAATTATTAAGTAAACGCGACACTGATCTGATGAGTCATATAAATAAAAAAATATTCCAAAAATAGGATTATGTATGAATTAGTTCATACATCAAAAGAACGAATTATTCCTGAGTTAGGGAATGAAGTTTCTAATAAAATTGAAGATGATGCAAAAGTATCCACTTATTACAGTATGCAGATGGATTCTGCTTCTGATATTCCTCATGTATAAAAAAACTTTAATCTTGATTAGGAATGCGAATTTTGAAGAGAAAAACTAAATATAGACGAGTAATTACTAGGGTTTGTCGAAGTAGTGTGACTGGAAAAGGAAATATTAAGTGATCTCGATTTAGAAATTATGGATTATATTGGATAAGCATACGGCAACGGCAACAAGTAATTGGACTAAAATCTCAAATTTTTATAAAAAAAATTAGTGTGTATGCTAATTAAATGATTTCTACCACTATGAGTTATGACATATTGATTAAACTTTAAAAGTTTAGAAAATCTCTTTACAAAATTTTCCTTGAAGTGTTTAAAGTAAGTTATACTTTTGTTAAAAAAAGTGTTTGACAATTTTTAACCAGACAATTTTTTCTTTCGCTTTTTTTTCTATCGTGTTTAATAAATTTATAGATAACAAAAATTGCAACAGTCTTTTTTAAAAAAAGAAGCAATTTAATCAAAGGTCTTAATTTTTACTTATATACATAAAACAATTTCATTTCTTTTTCGAATTTTTCATTTAAAAAATTACGTAGTTTGATAAAACTTTTTAATTAAGTTAACTTTAGTTTTTATTCTGTTGCACGCGATTACTTATGCTTAAGTTATTAAAATATATTAAACTTTCTTGAAATGTATCTCTATCGTTTGAGAAAAACCAAAAATGTTCATTTATTTCAAGCATTTTACCCCGGAGACAGTTAATTGAAGGGACTCAAAAGCATTAGGAGCACAGACAAAATTTATGACGCAGAAATTTACAAAACGGCAATTGAATAAGTTTCTGAAAAAGCAGTTACTAATAATTCAAATTAATGTTTCCTTTCTCGTGAGTGAATTTATTTAAAGCTTTAAGATTTATAAAAGGGAATTTTAGAACCTAGATATTACTTCTCTTTACAAAAAACCTTTTCCCAAAATATTTCCTTTATTATCATGTTAGAACATGTTGTTGTTTGGGGGATGACGTTTTTGGCGTCAATAAAAATTTGTAGGCGAAAAATTGAAACTTTATTATCTGCACGAGCATCTCAAAAATTAGCTTTTGCTTTTGCCTCTGCATTTACAAAAGTTCTGATTAAAAAATAGGTTTATTGCAACAGCAAATAAATCCTAGAAAAATGTCATTTTGAACACGTGATTATATGAAAAGAAATAAATAGGAAACTTGATATTTTTTTAATCAATCAATGCGTGGCAAAGTGTTTTTTATCGTTTGAAATACTAAAGTGACTCATTCAATGAAAAACTAAAACTAAACTAAAATATAATTTAAATTGCGCGAATACGTGGTGCTTGGCCGTTCAAGAAATTATTTTCTGACATGATACATTGAAATATGCATAGCAGACTTCATTTTAAACTTTTTATTTTAAAGTTATGTCTAAAAAGGAATTAGTAATATGATTTTCAAATTGAAATTTTTAAGACAACCTGCATACTAATTTGTAATACAAAATAAATTGTTTAAAGGGCCAAAATTTAATTTGAAAGTTTTTTTAAAGTATACTCTAAATTATAATTTAATTTTGCATTTAATGTTTCAAATCTAATGAAATGTTTGATTAATTGTATTACTATATTTCATCAAATAATGGGTCTCTCAAGAATTTCTTTTTAATGCTGGCATGTAGATTCGTTTCCATCCACTTCTTCTATTAAGACCTTTCTCTAAATAAAATTCATATACTCTTGGGGAAACAATAATTACAAATCTAAAATTTCTTACAAAGATAAAAAAAAATTGAAAAAAAAAATGTTTGTTGAATTAAAAATTTTTTTGAGTTGAGTCAGCACCTTAATTTTTTTAGATATTTAAAAAGTTTAAAATAGGGTGGGAATAATTCATAAATTAGAAGTGAAAACTGTTTTTTTTCTCTTCTTTTTAATGATAACATAAATAGGACACTTGAGACTCTGAACACCCTTGTTTGAAATTAACTTAAATTTTGCTCAATATATAAAGTTTAGCATCAGTGTAATTTATAATAGAATTTCAAATATCTGTTGAAATATTTTTAAGATATGACAAGAACTCAATCAATTTGAGAGAATAAGAAAAAATTGTACTAACGGAGAATGATCACCTCAGACCCAGTACCCCTTGTGGTATTTATTACTCTCGACATAGAAGACTTTGTGACCACGGCAGATGTAACAACCACCACATACATACATGAGAGTCTTCGGCAGGTAGGTTCGAACTCGCAGTACAAGGGATGCGAATTCAACACCATACCAACCAGGCTACCCCGGTCTAATAATTACAACTATTATAAATAATTGATGAAAAAATACTGGGGTTGAATTTTCAACGCCGGTTGAGGATTCAGGGCCAATCGAGGCAACGCAAACCGCGTGAATTTATTACATCAGACGAGGTAAGCAATACAGATAAGAAATTTTTTTAATTTTCTTTATTCTGCATTATTTTAATTCGAAAGTACTTTAAAATGAATCCAAAAAATCAATTAATTAACAATGTTTAATGTTTTTGAATCCAAATTCATTAAGGATGTCATTCCAAAGCAACACAGGTTGTAATTAAGTATCGAAGAAAAATAAAGTATAGGACATGCTTTCTTCTGAAATACGCATCTGATAAATCCAGACATTTGAAAATAAAACTTCCTTATTTTGTGACATAAATCAAGTCTTAAATTTTACATTAAAAAAAAGTCCATCCATTGATAAAAATGTCTTTCCATTTGTTATTCTATTTAATGTCAAAACTTTAAGTTTTTATATGTTTCCACCACACCGAACTCTCTAAAAGTTTTAGCCCGAATGGGATTCTTGATAAAAACATGATATGCGATTTTTAAGAGGGCATGCATTCATCTTACTATTCTAGAGTTGACAGTTTTTAGAACAGTGCGAATTCTTCCTGAATATTTCAAACCATCTTCAAATGCAGATTCTTCCATCAAAAAGAAAAAAAAAATCTTTTATTTCTTTTTCTGTGAGAAATGTATCTTTGGGTTGGAAAAGAGAATAAGTAAAAATGTATGTTCTGAAACTGTTCTTACATTAAAAAAAACTTGTTTATATAAAGAATTTTTTCATATTTTTTTATTCATCATTTTTTATAGTTTTTTTATACTTTTAATTTTTATTTATATTATCAATTTTTCATAGTTTTTTAAAATACTTATTAAAATTAGTTATGTCTATGATTTCGATAAATAAGCAAATATAGCTAAAATCAATATAAGGTGGGACATTTTTTTTTGAAAAAAAGATTAAATTAAGCTGTGTAAACCAGTTTTATAATCTAGATTTTAAAATTATATAAAGATACTTTAGATAGAAGCTAAATACTTAAGAAATATTTCAGACAGACAAATTCTTCAGGGCTATCATATGTTTCATTAATTTTCTTCAAAGATGACTTTGGTATTTATTTTCTATAACTCTACTGCTATATTAGTTAAATATAGTTGAACTGCTTAAAATTCAGTTTTCAAGCTTGGCGACTCCTGACGCGAAAAGAGAGAAACGCGTAACATCAGAAAGTATTAAGATAATGATTTTAAATTTCTTTCCAATCAATAAGATATCCAAGTGTTTCAGATCAGACCAGTTGATTTATTGTTCCGTTTTATTTGGTAAAAAAATAGTACTAAGACATGTTTTAAAATTCATATTAAAGTTCTAAAATGTGAAAATTTTAAATGGTGGAGGAAAATCTATTTTCCTCCACCATTCAGAGTTCTTGCTTAAAACACGGATAACAATCCTTTGCTATTTTGTAAATTAAATGTACCTACAAAGTAGCAGATGATTGCCTGCTATTTTCCAGACTTTAATTTTTTAATATTAATGTATTGAATTCAAAAGAATCGAAGATAATTTTTATTTCTAGCATATTTCGGACAGTTTTTAAAATACATTCCTAGCTTTCATTATTCTGATTTATATTTTCATAATTTTTGGGGATTTTTTCCCAGAGAATTGCAATTACTCATAACTGCAACATTTTTGAAAAGTATCTCAATTTTCTAGAAACTCAATAACTAGTTTATAACGAAAAAAAATTATGTATAAAAATTCAAATACTTAGGCAATCACCAGATTTAAAGCGGTTAATGTAACCAAAGCAAGTTTATATATGGTTTACTTAAAATTTGATACATAAGATTTCATTAAAATAAAATTATGTTAAAAAGTAGCTATCAAAAAAAACTTTAAAAAAATCTTTAATAAATAAAGATAGCATTCTAAATGATCCGCCTAATACAAGTATTTTTAAAAGCAGATTATTCTGATTATTTTTCATAAATACTTAAAATTAAATCAGGAATACTTGCCTTTTTTACCCAGTCACTTTATTTTATTTTATTTGAGTACAAATATTTCTTTAAAAATGTCAATGTCTAAAAATAAAAATAACTAAATGTGAATTGAGACGAATGAATAAAGATTTTAATATTTCTCTTTTGTTGTTTGAATGCCTAAAAAGCTATTAATTATTATTTTTGATAGATTTTAAGAGACTCTTTCAATATTTTAAAATTAGAAATATAACTTTTTATGAATGATTAATTTAAATAGTTAAATAAATCGTTTTCATAAATCATGAAAAATAATGGTGAAACCTACAGATTGCTTAAAAAGCAAAATCCAAATATATTTTTAACATGAATATATCGTTCAAGAATTAAACTTTAAAGTTAAAAAAAATGTAAGTTGTCAATTCTTTATTGTGTTAAACTAGTACATTAGTGACTGGGAGGTATATATGCCCGAGGTTCCAATCTTGGAAGGGGTAGACAAGCTGGAAGTCAAAACAGTGTTTTGTCACTTTACAATGTAAAATATTATGACAGGGCCCAAAAAACAACAATTCCGGGCTCAATTTAGTTTTTCTGCACTGTGACGAATTGATACCAAAGCTGTAACAATTTTTCTTGAACTCTGATTACCTTTACTACAGCATTCCATCAGAAATGAAACTTCAAGTAATTCTTGATTCAAATATTTATCATTCGAATAGATGGATCTAATTATAAGTACATATTATTATAAAGTTACAGAACTTTAAAGTTAAAAAATTAAGCAATGGGGGAAAATAATATTTTCAATCGAGTACTATTCACAAATGAAACCATGCCAACTCATCACATACCTCTTAATCTACTTTAAAAATGTCGCCAAAACAGTGTTCGCAAAGCTCACAAGCGCCAACAGTGATTATAACTACAGCTGAATGAATCGCCTGACCTTAAGGGGTATAACACGAAAGGGATGGGATTTTATGAGGCAATTACGTTTCGCCGAAAAGTTCAAGTGAGGGAACGAAATCCAGCAGTTATACCCGTAAGGAAAGTTAAAAAAGAAATCCTAGTACAACACACCATACGCTAGAGGCTAAACTTTTGCAATGCCTATCCATTTTCAAATTCTGTTAATTTCAAAGTTTGTTCTCATTATTGGCTTTAGTTGTTTTTAAAACAGCTCAAGTCTTATTAAGAGTTAATTCGTTCTAATTCATAGACAATGTTTCGAAATCATTCGGGGTGTTTTTTCCGTCATGGACTTTCATGTACATTTCGAAATGTATTTGAACGGGTACTCAATTTTCGGGAATCGTGTATTTTGTGAATCTTTCCTACTCCATACTTGTTTTTTGAGTTCTTCAGGGGAATAGGCAAGAGGGAAATAAACAATCTCAACGTTTTCCTTTTAAATGAAAATCCCTACTTCAAAGCATCTTCAGAGATGAACGATTAGAACACGCTTCGCTTAGTTTGGTGCCTAAAGCATCGAATTACGAAATCAAAATATTCCTTCTTTCGACTGAGAATTCAGTGTTTATTGAAGTATAAGTGTTTTTTGAAGGTTGCTTCGCTGGGAAAAGTTTTCGATCGATGAAAAGTGAAGTGGGAGGAAGGAATAAAATACGTATATCGAATCAATATCTCAAAGCTGTTTCTAAAAATAGCACCTGTTATATCTTTAGGAATGATCCTCATTCCATTTTGTAACAGAGTTAACAGAAAAAGAGTAATCATCTTTCACAGCCGGAAAAAACAAAACAAAAGAATTCTATTCGGAACATATATGGAAATGTTTTGTGTCTTTTTGAATTCCAGCCAAGCAATAAGATATATCCTACAATCTCATTCCAAAAATCATTCAATATAAATATCATTCCAAAAGTTAATTTCAATACAAACAACACATTTTTTTAAAAAAATATTTAGAATTCATTCTTATGATTACATTTATTTTTGTACTTCAGAACAAATTTAAGTCAGATATATATTTTAATTAAATAAATGAAGCGATATATGATATATGAATAGAAGACTTTTATATTTTTGAGAGAAGGTGTAAAATTACATTTTTATGCTATCAGTTCAGGAAATGATGATATTGATTGATTTTACGCGATATGAAAAATGTTAGTAAAAGACCAATTAAAATCATTTAATGCGAGATAAAGTTTTGTAGATCGTTTGTAATACTATAATGACTCATTCAATGAAACAATGAAAATGAATAAAAATATCACCCTCTGGCCGGGATCTTGCCATCAGGACATCGCGGTAATGTGTAACACACTAAATGTATTTCTAAAAAGTTATCTATTCTAACACTGTATAATATTTCTCTATCCAATAATTCTGATATCTAATCTAATATTCAAAGCATACGATAAAGAGTCTTAATTGTTTTTTAATCAACCTAGTAATCTAATCAAACTGAAGGTTTTATAAAAATTTATTTTAAGAATTGATATGAAATTTAAAAAAAAACTTTTTATTTTTATTGACTTTTTATTTATCATAAAAAAGGATTTTGTAAATATTCTGTTTATATAAGAGTAATAATAGAAATATAGTGAAGTTTGTTCGATAAAAATAATGATGGGAAAATAAATTACTTTTTTGCGACGACAAACAATATTCAAATTGAGATATTAATCAGAAATTCTAAAATCTTGAAAATAATTGTTTTTGCTTTAAAATTTAATTGTCATTAATTTCTTCTAGAAATACGTTATTCGTGTTTTTTTCCTTTAAAATACTATTAGAAAAAAATACGAATATTCTGAAGATACCAGCCGGATTTAAAACGTACTTTAAAATATGTCGATAAAGAAAGGCTGGAAGCAAAATTATGATAAATACTGGTTATTTATGAATATTCATGATTATCAATCGGTAATTATTAATGGGTAACTGAGGCATTCAAGACGATTTAGATCCTGTAATTAATACTTGCCCATGCAAAGAAGAAAATCAGTTAATTCTGTACTCTTTATAGTGTTTTTATTAATAAATTTAGTAATGATTTTTTTATTATAAATGCGATATGAGGTCAGCTATTATTTTTTCCAAACTGTGGACAAATCAAATCCAAATAAACAGATAACAAAATTGCAAGATTTTATCCTTTAAAGTGAGTAATTCCGCTCATGGCTTTAAGGTAAATATGAGGTGAATTTTGGAGAATGGGGAACATAATTACTGTTTCGTATGAACAAAAATATAGAAATAAATTTTTAATCAGTTTAATCTAAAATTCATGCATTTTACTAAAATTGATATTATTAATTCAATGTAAAGTTACACAGTTAAAATTCACACTCCTTTATTACCCTTAACAATCTTTATGAATGTTTTAAAGATCAAATAAATTAACTCAGCTCATTATCAATTTTCAGAGGTTATAATCTGGCAAGAAACAAATTATAAAATTCTGTGACTTTTATAGCCTTTCCAAGATTCTTGAGTGTAAAAATGTTTAATTTTTATTTGATCCAATATTTTTATATACGTGTATTGTTCGGTTTTTTCTACATTGTAAATCTGTTTAAAGATTAATTTAAATAAAATGCTTATTTCTGTCTTTTCCGTTTTTTAAAATAGCGATGTGGTTTCTGATTCCCAGTTTAGGCCTTTCTAGTGAGGCAGGGGCTATTATACAATTCTTCATCCAAACATAAATAAAAAAAAATTCACCATCATGTTTTTAACCATCATCATTTCACCATCATTTTCCAATGAACTTCAAAGGATTAATTCGCATTTGTTTTCCTTATATAAGCAATTCCATCGTAATAAAAATTTTGAATGCCCCTTATGGAAATTCCTTTTTCAACACGGTGCTAATATTATCGAAATATAAATAAAAAATGTTAATTCATTGTAAATTATCGAACAATTAATAAAAAAATGTTAATTCATTATTTTCAAATAATGTTCCTTTTTACCATCTCACATACATTCTCAAATTGAGAGTTAAAAAAATAAACATGGTTTTATTATATACAGGGTGTCCATAAATATATGACCCTTCTTTCAATAAAATATATTGGCTCGGGATAATTCTATTCATCTATTTCAAAACAATAACCATTCAGATTTTATTCATTGAACTGGTCTCATTTCGTTAAAAAATGGATTAATCAATTGAAAAAAATAACTATATACTTGTAGAGATTGACAACATAAAATGTTGCAAATTGTTTTCATTGCTTAAAAAAAGTAGAATCCTTTAAAAATTGGAGGCCCAAAATCGTAAGGAATACTTCGTGTTTATTCAAATACCCTACAATGCTCTAATGAAAATGATTAATGACAAAGTAACGATGCTTATACTAACACGTATTAATTAATCTATCAGTTGGGCTGACAGTCAAACCCATTTGCCGCGCTTTTTATTAGCGCTAACAGCTGTGAGCAGAATCGCCCCATTTTCTCACAACAGCAAGGGTAAATACTAATAACAAAATGGTTGATACAAAGAAGCATTAATTTCAAAACAATCGCTCAAATGAAACATAAATCTTTCCAAATGAAAGTAAATATTATTGAAAAAGTGAAGAATAACAAGCTACTACGAGCAGCTGAAATTTCGAATCATAAACGAAAGATAAATTTCGTTTGCCAGTCGACAGCTGGTTTTTGTTTAGTTACCGATTGCGTTTGGAAACAAATACTTTAGCTTTTTTTTCTCTTTTATGAGTCCCAGAGTTTAGAAAATATATTCACTGATATCATTTTTTTTCAATCTCACCACAAAGTATAAATTATCAATTAAATTAAAAGCTATAGTGATTAAAATGAAATCTGCTGTGCATGTTTTAATGTATCATGCCCGAATATAATTTCTTGAACGACCGAGCACCACGTGCTCATGAAAGTTAAATTATATGTTTACACATTTTCATTGTTTCATCGAATGAGTCACTTAAACATTGCAAACGATCTAAAATATTTGTCTCGCATTTGTTGATAAAAAATATCGCATTTCCAATTTTGTTTCATTTTATATAGCCACGTACTCAAAATGACATGTTTCTAGGTTTTATCGCAACTTATTTTTTTAATCAGAGCATTTGTAAATGCGATGGCAACGGGTTATTAACAGCTGATTTTTTGAGATGCTCGTCTTGAAAATAGTATTTTTATTTTTCACCTACGGATTTCCTTTGACGCCAAAAACCTCATACCCAAAACAACATCATGCTCTGACGTGATAAAAAATATAGTTTTAATTAAGAAATATCAGTTGTATATTGCAAAGCTTAATCTTGAAACTTTTAACTAACCAGCGGAAACTCAAGGTTTTCACTAGTTGGGAATCAGTTCACTTCCTATTGCAACACACGTTTTTCGCAATTTATTACGCTTATTTTTACGATTACAGCTTTTTATTATATAATATTTTTATATTGCAACATACAATATCAGTTCGCTTGATTAAAAATAATATTTGAACTTATTTGTAAACGTCAAATCGAAATAATCGATTTTAAAATTTTTACAGTCAGAGGGTAAATTAAAATGACTAAAAATGACAAAAAATGGTAAAGTAGAAGAAAATATTGATAATAAATAATTATGCATTATCGTAAAAAACAACCTTCTCATGCTTCGCATTCGGAAAAAAATCTGTTTATAACAACACATGATATAAATATGCTATAATAATAAATTAATTAAATTTACAATGAAATCCTAAATATCACTCTTATCACGAATTATTGTAAAAGTCGTCTCAAATAAGGATTTTCAATGTTTCGTTATTCATTCGAATAAGTCCCAGGGGAATGCGTCTTTGACTTGAGTTGAAAATATTGATTATAGTGATGAGAAAAATTTACTTAATATGGTTTATGCCATTGGCGAAATGAATGAAAATTATGTTTCGAAACTTTCGAGAAATATATTTGCTGAATAAAACATAAAATATGATTTTATCTCCTCATTTGAAGCGTTTTTTTCTAATTATAGGTCTTTGAGAATCTGCATCGGTTTAAAAACAAGATGGTAGTTTGGGATTAGAGCAAACATCCTATGTGTGTCTGCACACGGACGTTGTGTTTGAAATTTATACGTTTTTGTTTCTTTATGTAATATATACACATGCGTGTATACAAATGTATGTACCGGGTGGCCAGAAATAAAACACCCCTACTCTGACCTCCCTGGATATCGAACTACTCAGTGTAAAGGCTTGAAAATTTGTGGACATACTATTCAAAAAATGGGGAAACGGATTTCACGAAAAAAAAATTTAGTTCCAGAAATCACCGATAGGTGGCGCTGTACCACTGGACGTATGCTGAAAAGACACAAAAACACGTTTTAAACACATTTTATTTGAAAGTACCAAGCATACATGAAACAAGGACGTTATCGATGCAGGGAATGCTGCTCAATATGGTTCCCTTCCTGAAGATGTAAAATGTGAAGTCTGTGGACAGCTTGTTCAACTGCGGATCGTAACTGGTCATCTGAGATGCTTCTCACATGCAGACTGATACTCTCTTTCAAATCTGCCAAGGTTATCAGACGTTCTCGATAAACAAGGTTTTTTAAGTGTCCCCAAAGCCAAAAATCACACGGATTAAGATCCGGTGAACGAGATGGCCAAGTTGTCGGAAACGCGCGACTGATTATTCTGTCAGTGGTGAAATGTTGGCGAAGAAACTGTTGCACAGGGAGTCCAATGTGTGGAGGTGCTCCATCTTGCATAAAAGTAATGGTGTCAAGGCATTGGCGCTGCTGCAAATGGGGTACAACAAATGTTTCGAGCATCCTTTTGTACCTGTTGGCCGTCACGGTACATGTCTCAAGGCCATTGGAAGTAACCTCTTCGAAAAAGAACAGTCCAAGGATGAATGTGGCTGTGAATCCACACCAGACTGTAACTTTCGGTGAGTGGAGTGGAATCTCTTGGAAGGTACGGGGGTTTGTCGTGTCCCATATGCGACAGTTATGGGTGTTCACTGTTCCACTGAGGTGGAAATGGGCCTCATCGCTCCACAGAATCTGCCACGGCCACGATGCATCCACTTCAACTCTAGCAAGAAATGTCAATGCAAAGGTCAGTCGCATCTCCCTGTCTGTGGCCAGCAATTGTTGATTAGGGCGGATTTTGTACGGGAAACAATGCACCATTTTTCTGAGTACGTTCCACACTGTGCTATAGGGAACACCCAAGTGTCGTGACACTGCACGTGCACTACTGCAGCCTAAAACATTATCCATTGACTGTTCAACAATACCGGTGGCAACATCTTCAACGACATCTGAACGAACCGGTTTGCGTCCTCGACCAGGCTGAACTCCAAGATGTCCAGTTTCCTCGAATCGAGCGATCATTCTCCTGAGAGCTTGTGGAAGCAATGGTCCCTTACGCAAATCCTTAAGTCGGCGAAACTCTCGAAGTGCTGCTGGAGCATTTCCTTTATTCTCGTAAAACAACTTCACAAGCAAAGCGCGTTCTGGCAGCGTGACAGCCATCACTAATAAGAATGACATTCCCCACCTTTTAAC
>JAOUZG010023330.1:5679541-5694216 GCA_026289955.1 Argiope argentata
TATGTGTGAGAATGGATTTCATGTGAGCGCCTTATTTATAATAATTCAAAGTCGATCAAAATATGCGCGAACAATCTCTATGGTTTTCAAAAAAGTACTTGGTGCTGCAAAAAATTGTGATATGATGAAAAGAAATGGAATATTTTTTTCTAAAATTATGTGTTAAAAGAAGTGAGGAAATAAGCTGGTTTAGTGAAATTCATGTAAACTAAAAAATGAAAAAAAAAATCATTAAATTTTTCTAATTGCGCAGATTATAAAACACGATTCAAACAACTTGAATTTGATTTTCACGTTAAAAAATTGTATTTTAAGAGTATATAAATTATATTTAAGAAAAATTATATTTTAAGAGCATGCAATATTATTTGTTGAAAGCGGAAGGTGGTTTCGAAGACGTAGATAATATTTTGAATTTTTAAGTCAGTTTTATTGCATCACGGAAGGCACACATTATGTACAAACAGAAGTGACGAGCACAACATAAAACGACACAAAACGCAATAAGAAAAAGCAAATGAAACTTTTATCCCTGTGAATTTATACCGTTAGGTTTTAATAGGGATCTTTGACACATATCAATCACGTGTAAGGGGTCTTTTAAAGGAGTGTGCTTGGCTAGACAGTTTTTATCCCTTCAATCGGAGTGTAGGATGTTGTTGACTTTTAGCCGAATCAGCAATTTTGCGAAACTTCTATTCAATTAATTAACTAAGATAAGTGAAATGGATCAGGAAATAAGAGAATAGTTTTAAAATAAAAGTTTCTATGGGCTAAATTACGATAAATCTTTGGAATTAATTAGTGTTTAGTTCAAATTTAAAATATCACTACAAGCATATATTAAGCTTTTTGTTAATAAATGAACTCGTTATTAAATGTTTCAAATAATTCTAAGAAATAACTATGGAATTGAATCACCGTTTTCTGTTTCTGATGGGCATTTCAGGTAGTTTAATTAAATGGATATATCTCTAAAACTGAATTATTCGATAATTGATAGTCAATCTTTAATTAATTCGGTATTTACTTGTAATTGATAATGGAATTAGCCTTAAAAATGGTTAAAAATGGTTTAAAATTAAAAATTTCGTAAAAAATGAAAAGTATCTGTTAAACAAATACGTAAAGGACTTGAACTTTGTAACTTTGAGGTTGAGAGAAAGATGATTTTTTTTTAAATTTTAGATTTAATAGTTTATATACGCCGTCATAAGACTGATTACAAATAATATCTGAGACGTAGTAAAAAACATTTGCATCTAAGTCTACCTCTTCTATAGAGAATTATTCGTTTTGTCAGCTGAGACTCAAAAACGCTTAAACGAGGATTCGACTTGAAACACACAGAAAAAATTTATAATTTCTTAAAATAGAAGAGCAGGAATTGGGACACTTGCAAATTCAGATTCAAAAAATTTATTTCATCTGGCAATTCGAAATAAAAAAAATAAACTCAAATTTGTAAAATAATAACTTAAATAAATGGTTAAGCATAAAAGAAAACTGGTGATAGCAAGCGATCCAATCGTTAATCTAGAAAAAAAAAAACTAGTTTGCGATACAGAGTTAAAAATTTCTTACTCATTAATTTGAAAAATTGTCACGGACGTTCGAAAATAAAAAAAAATGAATAATGGAAACTAAATTGCGTAGACTGAGGAATGGAAATGAGAAACCTTTGGCGTCCTGGGTTCTATATTTGATAGTTATTGCATATAGGGATAAGTATTTCTTTGAATTATATTTCTGTTTGCGTATTGAACTGAGACTCAATTTTTATTCATAAAATAAATCTTTAATAATCAGAATAAAATACATTTTAAATGAATATAAGTTAGAAAGAAATAGAAATAAAATAAGGTTGAGAGAATTCAATTGAAACTGGTAGATTAAATTAAAAATCACAAACTCTCTAATACTTACCAATCATGCATTGGTAAATATTAGAGAGTAATTATTAGAACACTACAAACTCCACGATACGAGCATGCAATGGCATTGCCACAAATATCAAAACGATTACTTAAACCTAACTCCTCACTTCCTAAAAAATATTTTATAAGGTTTTCAATATATACTTCGAATTTTTATATTACTATCGAATTTTTAAACTACGGTAGAATATATGTTATGAAAATTACTAATCCGAATAAAATATTTCAAGTATTATAATAATTATGAGAAAGTTCAAAATACTTCGTTGCATGCGGATCAACTGCATTTGCATCGATTTAAAAGACTGTGGTCAATTGAGAAATATGTTTGTCTTATTACTAGGATACTTGACTCCATTAAATAACATGATTAGAAATGGTTAGCTACTGTACCTGTTGTCATTTGTTTCATACATTAAATCAAGGTAGTTAGACTCTGGAGTGTGTTCCTTAATATTGAGAAGTTAATCCATTTATTGGCTGTTAATTCTTTTCATCACCTTTATTTTTTTTATTCTAATTGAATATAAGAGCTTCAGTAACATACATTTCCACATTAAAGTCATTTTAAATTATTCCCAGTCGTATGAAACGCATAAATTGCTCTTTTATATACATAAACATCGTAAACCTGTCGATGACACATTTTTCTCATTAAAATCCTCTCCAATTGTTTTTATTTTTTTCTCAGTCTCGATAAAGTTCTAGATTCCTTTGTAAAATGTAATTTATATCCAAATTGGCTTTATTTGTTGATTTATTTAGAGAATATTCATATTACTATTTGAAGACTGTTATAATAATTTCAATCGTGAATTTGTCATTTCAATTTTTTGAACTTTAAAAAACGAAAATTACTCTTCTCTTTTTTCATTATTATCTCATAGAACGTGAAAATGTCGAAAACTTAAAAACAAATATGAATTACTTATTGACTAATTTGAGAACATAGACATATTTACTATGCATATTAAAACACAGGATATTTTAAATTAAAATTTTCAAAAAATGCTTATTTAGAACATTTTGCTTATAGGACAGAATGCTTTTCCAAAATAATGTTCCTGTCACCAGGCTCATAATTATTATTTTTAATAATTTTTATTTTTTACAAATTTAAATTAAAAAGCTAAATAAAAAATAAAAACATTGCAATGATTATTCACGTTAAAAGCACAGATATCATTTAAATTAAAAGAGATTCGAATTGAAAAATAGGTGAAGACTTCTTTTTATTGGCATTTTTTTAAATGCTTATGCGGAACTTTTAATTCTTTACTGTTTTTAATAAATCTTTATAAACGTAAATAAGAAAAAGTAGAAGCCTTATGAATTTACAAAAGAAAATATTAATTAATTATCAGTAATAAAAGAATTTAGAAAATAAAAATTAAAATGGTCTATAAACTTAAATATTTACGTTTTCAAATATTTCTAATATTTTAATTTTATTAGCACAAATTTTAAAAAAATTAATGTTTTTAAATAAATTTTGTTCCAACAAAACTATTATGCCACATGTTATTCAAAAATCTATTCTTCCAAACAGAAGGTCAAAATTTCTGGAATTCGAATCCTAATTAACTAAGATTGTTTAAACACTATCATTTTATGAATTTATAAATTCTCTTTCTTATTTAGGAAATTTTGTAAAATTGGCAATTAGGATAAAATAAATAAAGGAAAATACAACAAAAAGCAGATTATTCCTCAAAAGAATCTTTTTTTTATATGCTCCAATTAATTTTATACACAATATACATACAGATATTTTGAAGACAAAGAACTAAAATCTAGGAAATATGTGCTTTTTCAAAAAGGCATGGTTAATTTCGGAATTGGAAAATTCATTGCACAAAATTACAGTAGGCAGCTCTAAAACTATTCATTTCAAAAATATTCCCCTAGTCCATTGCTTTTGGAACACTTAAGGTGAACTGTATGCAAAATTTCAAGGCAACATTTTGATGCAGTGTTGAGATATCATGTTTTACGTACGAAGGTTTTTATGAAATGAAAGTTTTTCAAAAGAATTCATTTGAAATTTTAATTTGTGTTAGTTAAAAATAGATTTCAATCAAAGTCACCCACATTTGTAGGACATATATTTTGTATAAAAATATAATAACTTTTTTTCCAGCTCAATTTTCCAACAGGGCTTACTTGATAACAAAGTTTCTTTCTTAAATTTAAATAAGAATTATTTTGTTATCAAAGCTTACTTTTTGTCTTAATATATATTGACCAGATCTGATTCACAGTTCGTTAAAACCTTTAAAATTAATCTATGAATAGTGTTACGGGAATCGAGAGATCACAATGTAAAGTTTGTAACGTCTTATATATTTTTAGGCAAAATAAGTCTCAAAAAAGATTTCTTTAAAAAAATCATCTGACTATACTTAGTTGTACAGTCATTTTTTTAAAATAATCGTTGGTCGTATAAATCCATGAAATTAAGATTAATAGTTTAAATTACCTTCTGTGAATTATAGCTCTAAAAGATCTTCATTTCTGAATATTCAAGCTTACGAGAACTTTTAGTTTAGTTTCGTTATTAATAAGATCCCATTTTAAAATAACACAAAGGTTGTAATGGGGTGGACTTCGTAATTTTGAACCACGATCAAATGACGACAATGGCAACGTCTAAGCTGACACCTACTCTCCAAACTTCCACACCACAGTAACGACAGTGCATTTGGCCCCAACTGATTTAACGTGCCTCAAATTGGCTCATACAGTGAGTTTTCGGTGAAATCGGGTCTCGAACTTCAAACCCTGCAATTTCGAATCCCATACTTAGGTCACCACAGCCCTACGAAATCTCTTAAAGCATCCCATGATAAGGAAAGCCTCAAAAATTTTCATATTCATTTATAATTTTTGTACGAATGGCTTCCTCCATACTGTGCGGATATATTTCTATTGTGATATTGATTGAAGATTAGAATATTACTTTTAACATTAAGCACTGTAGGAGAAATAATCGCTATTGAACTCGCTACTGCATCGAGTGATGAAAGTCCTCCTCATTAACTAGTCCTGTGTTCTCCTATTTCGCAATTAGTAGTAATTCTTGTCTATTTATTTACTTCTATTCTATCAGCAATTTAATTTTGGTTTTAATATTCACTAACAAAATAAAAAAAATGAAGATGCTTTATTTACTGCATTCTGTACACATTCTTTAAAAGAAGGTAAGTTCAGAGTAAGAAGAAACCTCCTAGCACCATAGAAACACTTATCAATAAATAGCATATTCCTGACACTAGTTTATGCGGAAGGGATCATCCCACATGACATAGATTTTGAATCGCTAAGCCTAACTTTAAAAAAAATCTCAAAAAATAAAGTTTATGTCCTAACATCGTCATATTTATTACTTTTATAGATTATTAGTTCATTCAAACACGTTCTTCCGCTGAAAAATCTCGTTATTTTTTCATTCTAAACTGAAAACTAGACTTTCCGTAGTAAAAAGAAAAGTGCGCAAAATACAGCAGAATTGACGGTGAAACTCAAAAAGAATAGTTACACAGCAATAAAAAAAAGTTGAAAAGAATTCGGCGTGAGATTTGAGATTCCGAATCCTTCAATCAAGTATAAAATTACACAATCCAGTTCTGTTTATTTTCAATACTGTTTTCCTCTTACCCATTAATTGCCGATGAGTAAAACACCAAAGACTGTTAATATGAGTAAAATGAAGGTCAACATACTAAAACTATTTTTATTTCAAAAGTAATGGACACGGTGGTGTTCAAAAATTGTTCCAGTTTAAAATGCACATATGCCTGCCTCATCGTTGCGTGAGTTCGATTTCGAGAAATGCGTAGGTGATACGCCTGTCTCTAAGACATGTTCGTTGATGATGTATACGTATGACATACTCGGTGCGAAAGGATACAACAGTTGAATGTTGATCTTTGCACGTATTTTGATTTAAATACAAAAACAGAAACATAAATCCAAATCTGAAAATCTACTGAAAATTATGAATAACCATTAAAACTTTCAGAAAAAATCGTAAAAAAAAACACACAAATTATATTCAATGTTGTAAGATTCGAAAATGCTGTGACATTCGCTGGGTTTTTTTTAATTACCAGTTGTGTAGATGCAACAATTTCTTTTCACAGCATGACTATATTGAAAATGAGAATGCGAATGATATCCTAGAGAGCAAATGCTTTGTAAACATAAACAATATTCAAAAGCAGATGTAACTGCCAATCCTTTTGTTAAATAACTCAAAAGTTAATTTTATTCTGTTGTCTTGCTGATAGCGCATATTAAATTAGTTATAATTCAGAGAGGCGTGTATTTAGTAAAATGAAGAAAAACGTCACTTTCTGGTAGTTTAGATTTCAGCTACAGTGTTTTATAAAACAGCTGGTGTATCGGTTTATATTCACCGTAGAATTAAAATAAGCCATCTTAGAATTAAAAGAAGCCAGTATATCCAAATAAATGGATTTTAATTAAATTATTAAAAAATGAATAATTAAATTAAATTATTTAAAAAATGTGAACTTTTAAATGTAGACAGATGTCATAAAATATCAAACTTTTTAAAGTCAAACGTATTTGTTTTAAATTCAGTTCATCGTTTCATTTTTTTTAATTTCTAGTATAATTATTATTTTTAGAAAGGTTGGAATGTTATATTTTGATGATATACAGATGATATATTTTAATAAAAATAAATAACTAAATTTCCAAAAACTCAAAATCTTATTTCCTCAAAACCATATATTTTTTTCTAAAAATTCTATAGTTCAGAATAATATGTATCGAAAATTCATTTTTTTTACGTCACAGAAGTCGAATTCACTTCTACTTCAATAATTTCTAATGATAGCCATTACTTCTACCGTGGAATCGCGGCTACTATCAAAAACTGTGGCCATAAATATCTCTCTTTTCAACACGTTCTTTTTTTTCTATTGAAAAAAAAATTCGAGTTTTATACATAACTTTGTATTATAAAGCATGTGGCCTTTTTATTCATCTTTCTAATTTTGAATCATATTTATTCAAAGATATTAACGTTTAGTTTCACAATCCCAGATGAGATTGGATATTATTTTGGAGAAAAAAAATTCATGTTAATGTTTAAAAAGAATTTTAAAAATTCGCTTTAAGTAACTAAATTATTAGTTTAAAATATTTCATTAAAGTATTAAATTAATTAAATAATTAAAGGAATTTTAATTATTTATCAGATGGATTCATTTTCATATTTATATATAATACTAGCCGCCTTTGGCGACCAGTCGGTTCGCCAGTATTAATGCTCACTAAAATTTTCATATAATATTTTATGTAGCTGTGTCTCATAACAGGTTTTTCACTAAAATATTTTTAAACCAAACAAATTTTGATAATCATATAATTCATTTATAGTATTATTTTCTTCAGAGGTTCTGTTCATTGTACTACTCATCTTTCCCTTTCTATTCGAGCAATGATTGCCCCGGAATTGATATTTTACTTATATGGTGGAGGGAAAGGTCTAAAATTCTACGTTTTTATAGAATAAGGAGATTCTAATTTTCATAAATGTAAACACACTAAACAAATAAAGACACAATTGGTTTTCGAGAGATGCGAAAGTTTAAAAACAGCTCGGAAAATGCCACGCACCAAGGAAATAATGGTGACACACACACACACCATTTTTTCTTTTCCTTTTTTTTCAATCCTTTTTTTTTCTTCACTACTTTTCTTTTTACAAATTTTTATTTTCGCTTTGTTATTTTTTTTCTTCTCCCCGGACTTTATTTCGAGCAGGCATAGATTAAATATTCATACAGACTAATAATAAAAGCAATTATTTTCTTTATATTTTAAACATCCCTTTATCTATAAATGAAAACCAACAGACTTCGCGCATTTCTTTCTAAACAAATGATAATTTATTATTTCCTGCTATCTTACTCGGTGTGGGGGAAGGAAATGAAGATTTTTGGCGGGAAAGTGAGAAAAGTGTCGTTTTAACTTTTTTCCTCCCAGTTTTTTTTCATTTTTTTCTCTCCATAAGAACCATCCTCGTGTCTTAACGAAAATATTAAAATAAAAATTAGCCGAATCGGTCGAGCCGTTCTCTAGTTTTGCGCTTAGCAACGCATTTCGAGTTCCATTTATATTAATATAGATATACAAATACGAAAGTGAATCAATCTGATAATTATTATATTATTAGCATATCTATTAAATACGCTAATAATATACAATAATTGTACAATTATTTAGTCCATTTTTTATAAAGACAGTTATTCATAATTTTTAAGTGTTGTAAAACATAGCTTTGTACAATAATATTTCTTATGTTTAAGTTATATCTTACAGCTATTTTGATTTTGTTCTTTTTACTATTGTGGACTATTCATAAAGGAAAATAAATAAGTCAATATACTTTTTTAGAAAAAATCTCGATATTTTGAATGATACAATTTGTTATGCTTTGTTTTGTAAAAAGATCTAACCAGTATGCTGTAGAGAAAGATTATATTATTCAGGTCTACTAAGCTGTTTGTACTATTATAGGAATTACCAGGCCATGAAGAATAAAAAAGATATTCTCTAATTCTGTTAAACAAAATAACAACTAGAATTTACAAAATATAGATAGCTATGGATTTCATTCGATTTTGTCATATAAAATGAATCCATTTTGTAAATTAATGCATAGAATAAGTGTAAATATATCAAAATTATATTTTTATATTTTTATCTCAATTTGAAGCTGAAAAACTGCTGTGAAGAAGTTGCCATGAGCATCAAGTCATGTATAAGAGGTTTATCTGAACTGAAAGGCCACCATACCAAACCGTGACCTTAAATATATATTTCTAAATATTCATTAAAATAGGAAAGAGTACATAAAATTTTTTACAGAATACTTTTTAAATAATTCGCATATATCTTTATATATCAAGATAATAGTAATACCGGAAATAAAAGAATTTTAGTTATTGAAAGCACATGTTCATTCTAATATAATTAATTTCTATAATAATTTATAAAAAAATCTTGGCATTGCACATATTTATCATGAAGATTTCATATAACATTCTATTAAAATTGAATACTTAAAGAATTTCAGAAAATTTTATACACTTATTATTCTAAAATTGCAAAATATAAAGCCTTTTTTTACAAATAGTTTGAAACCCCATCATAACAATTTTCTCGCACGATAGATTTAAGTTAAATTTTTTAAAGAAATTACTAACAAGGTTTATGTATTTATAAATATACACCTTAAAATCATTACTCCATTCTATATTAAGAAGAAAATCATTGAACTCGAAGATTATTGAAATTCTAAGATGTTCCTGTGGAAGGATAATAATAATTCCATAAAAGTTTATGTAGCTTTTTCCCGTAAATTATTATATTCATCTGAAGTTGAATGATGATGGGAAAGGACTTTATGTGTTCGTTTTATGTTTTTTCAGCGCTTAGTTCCACATTTCCGTATTTCATCTCTTGAACCTTAAATAGGATTAATTATTATAAATTACAAAATGCGTTTGATTTTTATGTCAGTAATTTCTGAATTATTTATTTTTCCAATGTCCTTTTTTAATATAATGGTAATTTATATTTATACCCTTTTAAATACCGGTGCATAAAGGTCCTGTTTTAATAATTCTAACAAAAAATATTTGAAACTGTAAATACAATAAATTTTCATCCTACGAACCACTAATATCTTCTTGACTAAGTAAAAGCCAATGGGAAGTAAGTTTTATGACACTGAAAGCAAACGAAGTTTTATGACACTGAAACTAAACAAATTACTCCAAAACCTCAATTAAGTATTTCAAAAAAGATTACATTATTTTTATCTTCTGAAATCCGCTGTTCTCCGCTGGAGTTAATATCCTTACAACAACATTTTCCGCTTTATTTCCTGGAAATATTATTGCATCATTTTCCGTTTTATCACTTTAGTTTTGTGCCCCTGATTGCTTTTGCGTTTGTTTTCAGAGTTGTACATGTTTACGAATCAAACATAATGTAATGTGTTTCTCAATAGTTCTGAAGCAAAACATTTCTTTCGAAAATGAAATATTTATCAATTCTCTTCATATTAATTAGTTTAATGTCTCTTAAAAATATAAAAAATTAAATTAACAAAGCTGACTTTACTTCGTAAGTAATAACAGGTCTGTATAAATAGGATATAAAGCAATCGGTTTATTTCTATGGTATAAACTTTAAAGTGTAATTACTTAAGATATAATTTTTGATACAAATAATTCATTTCTTTTTGTTGGTTTTCGTTTATTTTTATTTTTTCCAGCCCTACATCGAATATTTCGCCCGTCTTAGATCCACGGAAAATTAAATTATGGCAAATAGGCAAATGAATTTTTTTTCTAGAATTTTTCTTCCACATCAGTAATTTTTGATGGAGATCTTCATTTCATTTATTTAGTGTTTACATTGAAAATCTCGATTATCATGAGAGCTTATGAATTTATTTAACAAATAATAAAGTTTTCATTTGATGAAAGCTCATTTATTTAAAAGTAGTTAAACTACTTGTAGATTAATTTATTATTTTGTTGCTAGTTATTTGCATATTTGTTTTTCTTTTCTTTTTTAGTTCCTACTGTTAGCTCACTCTCTCCCTGAATATGTATATCTTGTTCAAATTTTTAATCGTTTATAAAAAAACTCTTTATTCCTTAAAGCAAGTTCAAGTAATTTTTTAAAAACTCGTAGTGGACGACATTTGATGTTAATACAGTTTTTTCGAATCTTAATTCATTAATTTTTATGGATTAATTAACACTTTCTCGCCTTTATAATAGTTCTTTATAATAGATATAATTGTTGAGCCGGGATAGTTTGGTTGGTTGGGCATTGGATTCGCATCCTTTTTGCTGCGAGTTTGAATCTGATCACAAAGCTCTCCGTGTCGAAAGTTATACCACTGTGGGTGCTGAGTCTAGGGTGATCGTTATTCGGGTGCTCAGGCGTACATACCCTAAGAAGCTACTGCACCCCTTCTTCTTTAGTAAATCGAAACACGAGAACACCAGTTGTAATTATTTGATAAAAAATAACTAAAATAAAAAATTTCCTAACTTCCTAAATTTAACCTAATATCCAAAGTATTAATTAATTTTAAAAAGTTGTTTTTTATATTACTTGTTTTGAAGAAAAAAAAGCTATAGACTTTCATAAAACACGACATTTGTCCAACCCCTAATATTATATCCTGAATTAGCAACAATATAGTGCATCTCTGAAGTGAAAAGTTACAGATATACATGCATTTAGATATCTCACATAGTGAAGAAGTTTTCTAGAACATGCATTTCTAGGAACGTGCATTGAAATCAAAATATCCCAAATAAAAATTGTCATGGCACCAAGTTTGCCGAATAAGTTTGACGATGCTATACCAATTCCTTTATGCATGTTGTAATACAAGGTGATAAATGAAATGCTCTTTCAAGAAAACAAATGTTACAAAAGTTCGATGCCGGTTTTTTCGGATATTTTTATTTAAACCTTTTTTTTTTTTTGAAATACAGAAATAAAGGTTAAATTATGAAGATTTTAGTTCCCCAAATTAGAGGTTACTGTTTTTTGAACGAGCATTTGGTGAAAATGAGATGCTTGAGAAATTATGGCATGAAAATGAGAAATTATAGCGTTCATAAATAATGCTATAATTTCTTATCTCATAACAAACATCTCATTTCTCTGGATCTTGAACAGAATCATCTCATGGCTGAAACGTCTGCAATTCCTAGCCATTCTTCCTAATCGAAAGGGAGATGGAATAGGGTAAACATAATTCCGAGAAGCTGCAGAAAATCCATTGCACGGCTTCAGCATTCAAATCTGTAACTGAAACGGAGGCATGTCGGGTATCATTTCTAATGCAGTCATTATTCATGTTCCCCTTTCGTTCGAATTTTCGGAATAGACACTTTATCGCATTAGCTGATAACTCTTTCGTCAAATAAAATTTCCTCGGCTGAAAAGGGTAATGTTCAAGAAAGATAAAACTATTTTAGCAATACACGCAGCTAGTTCCTTTATCAGCTTGAAACTAGGCAATTTGGTTCAAATTTATCCGTCACAACTCACGTACAACGCCATCTATCGACGACTATACTAATTAAATTTGAAATTTGGTTTAATGAAATTTTCTGATTTTTAAAACCAAAGATATAATTCAATTGCATTTCGTCTCTATTATTATTGTTGTTATTATTATCCTTGTTAGCTCAATGTCTTCATGATGATGTTTAACATTCTAAATGCCGGTAAATACCTGAAAATTTACAACATTAAAATTTAGTATTCTGTGCTAATAGGGAGTATTGATTTTCTAAATCCATGTGTCGTTTTTGGGATATCTGAGAACAGAAATATAATAAAAAAATTTCCATTGTTTTTGGATATATTAATCTTTTAATAGTAGAAAAATTGTTTAATTCTATTTCTAAACAGCCCTTAAAAACATTTTAAATGCGAACATTTTAGATAAAATAACAAATTCGTATAGAATTCTATAGTCCAATTAGTCACATTTATAAATATGAATTTCTCACACAATAAATGTTAAATACAAAATATTTTTGATAATTAAGAGTAGACACTTATCAAATATTCAATTGAATGTGTCAAAGGCTTGATAGTCGATTGGCGCATCCGAATTATGTAGGCGCAATATAACGTAATAGCTTAAATAACTATATTACTGTCTCAAGCTATATGTTACATCTTTGCTTGTCTTTGTCTCTTTGCCTCTTTACGTAATTTCTATTATCTGTATGTAAAATATTGAAATTAAATCTGCTATGCATATTTCAATGCATCATGTAAGAACATAATTTCTTGAGCGACCAAGCACCACGTGCTCATGCAAATTACATTATATTTTTATTCCTCTTAATTGTTTCATTCAATGAATGACTTTAGTATTGCAAATAACACAAAAAAAACTTTGTCTCGCATTTATTTTTTAAAAATTATCATATTTTCTATTTATTTCATTTCATATAATCACGCGCTCAAAACGACATTTTTCTAGGTTTTATTTGCTGTAGTCATTAACTAGATATTTAAGTCATTTGTTAAATGTCTAGAAAATATCTAGTATTTAAAATATGAAAATATAAATTAAATAATGTAAAGTAATATAAATTAACTACTTATTGCCTAGTAACATCTCGAAATGGAATTACTTTTTCCGGCAGCAAGATACTGAAAAACTTATCTAGAACTTGACTACCATCAATTTCTAATCCTTCCATTCCGAGGACTATCAGAGTTCAAGAATCTCGAAATACTTAAGGGCCTTAATTTATCTGTCAAAAGTTTAAAATAAAAAAATCCTTCCTTCGCAAAACCTTAAAAAATGTATTTTTAAAAAATTTATGTGGTGAATATTTCTAATAATCTAAGTTTTCGTACTGGGTATTCAATCAATCTCCATTAAGGAGAAAGGAAGGAATTTTCGCAATTGTACCCAGGCGTATTGTGTGCTCTCTGTAATTTCGCTGTCCTGGTGCTTATGGTATTTCGGTATAGAAGAGTTAAGGCCATTTCAGTACAGACGGAATTAAAGGCCCTTTAACACCCAGGAGGATCAGCTCAAACTTTTAGTTTTATAGCAGACTTCTTAAATATTGCTAGATAATACTCTTTAGGATATACTTCCGAAATATATACAAACTAGATTAAGCTTCTTAAATACTAATGCAAGATGTGATGTTTCATTTATGTGAGCGGAAGGGACAGTTATCACATCCAGTTTCAATTCCAAAATTTTATTAACAAGTAGATACAGGACACAGTACACACACAAAACAAAAATACGGAAAGCACATAACACTATCTCATCATCTATCTATTTTATAAGTCTTAGACCCAGACTGACTTCTACTCTCTTGATTCCTTTGTTCCCGACTCTGACTGACCTCCTATCTCTTGGTTCGTCAGTCCCATAATGCCCTGGTTTCCTCCTCAAATTCACCTCTTAACATTCCTCCTTCGTTCGGCAATCCATCTGTCTTTCATCAAATTTCTGGTTGATCTCTCTCCTCGCTCCACCCTTTCCCCTCCACATTCATGCGTATTTCCACAATAAGGGTTGCTATGTGGGGTGAAAAGGGTTGCCAAAATTTTCGGACCATACTGCTAACAGAGATTCTATTTAGAATATATTTTTTAAATACTCATAAAAATGCTCTTTCGAGTAAACTCCTGGAGATTCTTTTGAGATACCAAAGTAAAATCAGTTTGAAACAATCAGGAAACTATTTCAAAAAAGGATTCAAAATATAGCCTAATAATTTGAAAGATAATCCACTATAATACAAGCTGAGAGTAGAAAAAATAAAATTTTATGAATTTGTAAAATATGGACACGCAGCCACTCGTAATACCACATACCGAATGAAAACTTTTGTAGACTACGGACTAGTCACGATAGCAAAGAACTTCTAGATAAAAATTGTTCGAAATAAAAAGTTTAAAATTTTATGTTTCATTGTAATATATGAGTTGAATTGTGGAAAATCTTAGAGCTTTGGTGACTGGATGTTTCACTAAGATTTATTGAATCCAAATTTTTCAATTAAATGATTTGTGTAGCTTCATATTTAATGACTTCTTCAGCAAAATATTTGAGATTCAAAATTTAATTGTCGTATAATTCATGCTATTTACATTTTTTGTTAAAAACAACATATTATG
>JAOUZG010023330.1:5710202-5764345 GCA_026289955.1 Argiope argentata
TTTTTTTACACAAAGAGTTCTTCAAATAACTTTTTTCATAATAAGTTATTTAAAGAATTCTTTCTAAAATCCACAAAATAGTCGAATCTTTCTCTACGATTCGTTTCATCCTTTGAAATAAAAGGTGCTTGCTGAAAGTTCAAACTTTCACTGCTTCAGTTGCAGCTTAAGTTCTAAGTTGCAACTGAAGCAACGAAACGATAAAGGAGCACACTTTTATTTTATATAAAACCAGTGCATAGTACGAAAAGAAATTGATTTTTTTCAAAAGTTTTTCTGCTTGAAAAGTGTCTAGTATTATTTAAAAATGTTCTTAGTTGTATACTTCGCTGGTCACAAACTTTAAAACTGAAAAAAAGGACAAAAGCATTTGAAACGTAGAATATAAAATTGCGTCGATTTTTAATGAAAAATAATACAAGAAACTAAAATAATATTAGTATTAAAAATGTCCTTTTCAGTTTTACCTACAAAATTTAAGAAAGCATTCGAAGTTAGCTTCTTTCCAAAGATGATGAGATGCATTTAATGAAGTAGGTGTTGAGTCGTGTCTAGTGATGGCGCTTCGATATACTCATTATTCCTGCTAATGTTATTACGGTGTTCTGTCATTCAGATTCATTCAAATGCTTCAAGTGGATCGGAATAGACGTCTGTTTTTACCTGCCTAAAGAAATAGAGCCTCTGTCCTGACATAGTGGCAGTGCATGTTCTTTATGATATGAGCGTTCCGGGTTCGAGTCCTGGTTCGGGCATCTGTACTGTATGTGTGAGGGGTGTGAATGTTCCACATGTAAAAAAGATGTGCAAGCAAATGTGACGCATGAAGTAGCTAAGTCGTCGTCTAAGCTCTTGGCCCTTATTGGCGCTACTGAAAAAATCAAGAGGTACTAACTGGCTTAAATCGCGGAATTATAACTGTCAGGGGGCTTGTAAAGTGCCATAAGTTAAAACGCAACAACAACATAGAAATCGAGTCAAAGTTTGGCTGGAATGTCTATTTTGACCGGTTGAGACGGTTTATTTAGTGTTCTATGTGTCTATCTTATTGGAGCTCTGGTTAATCCTTCAGAAAAACAGGAGGCTTAAGTAAAGCAGAGTTTATTTTCTGAAATGTCTTGTTTTATACGCCAACAAGTATTAGTTAAAATGACTAACATATAATTAGAAGGGAAAACCGATATATTTGTCGAAAGTGTGGAATTTAGAACTAGATTTGAAAAAATAAAAATTTCCTCTTAAGAAATGCTATGGACACGTTATTTAAATCCTTCCTGCAACTTTAAATAAACAGAGAAGATATAAATCCGCTGGAAGTTTGAGTTAAATTTATGCTTTAGGTGACGTTGTGTTATTTGATAATTATGTTCTTATTTAGTTGCTGCTATATATATGTTAACAGATAATTAAATTAGACGTCTGATAAGCAGTTTCTAGAAAGAATCTTATTAAGAATAATATTTAAAATGTTCATTTTAATTCTGTTGTACTTCTCTTTTTAATTTTGAGTATGAGTGTAATAAAAACTGGAATTTTACTTTCACCAAATGTTAAACACATCCTAATTTAAATTATTTTCATTTGTTTTTTATATTTATTCCTGAAGTTCCTTTTATTTAAAAAAACCTATAAGCGACAAGATTTTTTTTCTTATGATTAAATACGTTGTAGAAAATGTTTGTTTCTAAGTACATTATTTTACTTAAAAAGAATAATTTACACACGGAAAGCATGACAAAAGAGTTATTCTGTCAGAATGAGTTTAAATTTTAGAATTATTTTTCACTATGAAGTTTATAGAAAAAGTGCACAGTACTTTAATAACGGCTTGAAGTTTGAAGAGGAATTGAATTAAAATCTAGTTATTTTTTCTATAGCAGTTTGAGTTAAAAAAATTTCAGTGTGAATTTCTTTTGGAATAATATTAGCATGAAATTAGCTAAGAACCTCTCGGGGTATACGAAATATTATGAAATGCTTTGAAGGTTTAATTTCAGTTTACAAATATTAACTTTTAATTGGACTTCTTTCATATTTGAAAAGATGGCATTTCGTAACCAATTTTTTTTACCCATTTTATAACTAGAGGTCTGAAATTTTATACTTGCTAGAGGTCTGAAATTTTATACACTTGTATCTTTTTGTTGATAAAGCAATATTTCAATGTTTAATAAATTTCCTTATCAGTTAATTATTAGTTGTTATATTTAATACTAGTGATGTCTATTGCTTATGGTTTTGAAAAAAAAATAGATTTCAAGATAAAAAAAGTCACGATAAAATGATCATCTATTCATGAAATCACAGTAATTAGATGTTTGTATGCTGTCTATCGTTCTTATACCAATATATAATCCTTTAAAATATAAATGATAGCTTTTGCATTAGTTTTTTTGACATTCGTTACTATCATAAATATAAACTGTGAATAAAGTTACTGCTATTTCTTTCAATGGCGAGCAAAGAAAAACATGCTGTACCTTTACTTTTGGAGGCCTGTGCAATTGAGTTTATAAGGAAACGTAGTTAACCGAGGCAATTTTTCTTGTTAGTAAGAGTTAGTACAATTCTTGTGTCTTATATCGGTAAAGAATTATATTACTGATTCGGAAAATGCAGTGCTAGAATATTGCTAGGCATTGCAAATATTATATATATATAAATTTTTATTTCAATTTAATAAATGATTCAACAATAATTTTATTTACAAATATTAATATCAAAAACCTTCATTGTTTTGACCACACCGTAGAAGGTGGTATCGAAATTTACATTGATTCAAAATTGATGAATTAAAAATGCGTACAAAATAGAAAAAAAAACATTCTTATATCCTAAATTTACTTAAAATAGGTGGAAGAGGACGTTAATCCATAAGAAAAGTTTGAAATAATAGAATATGAATTTTATTCAAAATAATATCGCATAAAATCAATAAACAAACTTTGAAAGGTATGATTTGAAAAAAAAATCACCATTCTTTAACACTGACATATAATTAGACCTTATGATTAAATCTCAAATTGTTACTCTCTTCTAATCCTATTGGGTTGACAACTAATTGCCAATTTCAAATAAAAAGGAAAATTCAGAATTTTTATTTAAAAATATAACTTTATTCAATTAGATATTGCCCGTTCTTGTCGATGACCTTTTTCCATCAGTCTGGTAGTGTAAAAATTCTCCGTTCGTGAAACTTCTGGTCTGTGCTATTAAAAAAACTGAATAAAGGTGTGATCTGACATCATCCGCGTTATTAAAAATGTTACCGTTTAAAGAGTTTTGCATGGAGCGAAACAAATGGTATTTCAAAGGCGGAACGTCAGGGCTATATGGTCAGTGTGACAAAATATCCCAACCCAGGTTTCCCAGTTTCAAATTGGGATAAAAATAAAACTAAAGAACTAATCGATATAATTTTTTTACTAATTAAAGGTAGAAGTTCACACAGTAATAAAAAAATGTAGGTTAGATGCTCTGACCCCGTTAACAAAACCAAAGAAAGTGTAGAATGAATCTATCGACAAAAGCGGCAATCACTTAGTTGCCAACCCAATATTTGTAACTAACATAGATAATAATTCATTATATTTGTTATGAAAATGGACACTACATACCAACAACTACTTTACTGGAAAACAGGAAATTGTTCATTTTAACTATAGTTTGTGAGAAAATAATCTAACAATATGTTTCAAACAATAAATAATTATATGCGATAAACAATAGGATTACGTTTCAAATTAAATACAGTTTTGAAATTACAATATTCAATCAGAAGAGTCTTTGATTAATATTTGACCTAATGCTTGAATAATAAAGATCATAAGAGTAGAAATTTACAATTAAAAACGCTTTCTTAATCAGTAAACGAATACCATAAATGATATCAAATTAAGGCAGATTTTCTAAGTTTTGAAATATTTTAATTTATTGAAAAATCTTGAGATAGTAAGAATGTAAACACTATGCATATCAGCTATCTAATAAAGAGAATGATTTTTTTCTAACGGTATAAATTTTTTGTATGGTTTGTTTTGGATTTGAAACAAATGAAAATAGGTAGGAAACGGTTTTTGTATTTAGGAAATGGTTTTAAACTCTCAATATCGAATTAAAATATTTCTGGTGTTTTCGTTATGACAATTTCTATATTCCTTCATTTTTGTCACTTTGAAAATTTCTATTTTAGTGTTCTTAAAAGTTTTATTTTTTTCCATTTTTGGAATAGATGTAAATTTTCTGATGGTTGCAATAGTTTAGAATAATAATTTGATGTACAGAATTTTAAATATTTGATTTTTATACTAGAATATTTACATTAACTTTTCGAAACATTTGTTTTGATTTTTTTCTCTCTGAACTTTTTGTAATTACAGTACACCACCTAGTATCCGGCCCTAACATTGCGGCGGGGCAAACCGGATAACGGGAAAGCCGGATAGACCGTCGTTTCATGAACTCATATCGGTACTTACGTATTAGACCGTCGATCTTTTTTGCCAAATTTGAAGGCGTCGCCAATGAGTTGCTAAACCGCCAATAGTAGGAAAAAAACCACCATTATTTAAAAAATTGTTCAAAACGTAACTGTCGTCCGCCATTTTGTTGGTTTCTTTGGCTTCGATGGTTTATCGCCAAATTTGAATCCGTCATCAATGAGTTACTTCTTTTTGTGTAAGCCGACCACCCTGCCACCACTGAACGGAGCAGTATCACAGGATTGCCAATGAGTTACTAAACCATTGGCGACCATTGGTGTCGACGGTCTTAGTACCCCCATACTTAAGTACCCCCATATCTTTGTCCTCGAAAACCAGAAGACAAAGTTTTTAAGCCAAATATATTCCGTTAATCTTGTTTTCTTACTTTTTATTGTCTACCAATCTTTCTTTTTAAGTCGAGCCACTGCGAGGTGCATCACAGCAGCCTATGCCGGTAAAGCATCTAGTTAAAACAGAAGATTCTGTGCTGTTAGTCTAAATACGTTTTTTCTCTACGTTTTTTCAAGAATTTATTATAGAAAAAAATAAAGGTTCACATTATAACAAAAATTCTGTAATGCCTAATTTAAATACACGAAACATAAACAAACTATGTATTAACATAAATCGTTGGCCTAGTTCCAAAGAAAATTGACTCAAAGTGGTTTTATATTTCATTGATAAAGGATTATATAGATATGAAAAAGTAAGCTTGAAATAAGAATCAAAACTTTCAGTCTTTAATTTTTGAAAAAAAGGCTTTAATAAGTGACTACTTCCTCAACGTCTTGTCATCCTCATTTAATCAAAATGAAAGAAAACTAGTTCGGATGGTAACAAAAGGATACTCAGGAGTATACTGCATTTAGGTTTTGTTTCTCATATATTACTTTGAAAATTTTAATTAATGAAGTTCTTTAAAAGTTTTGAAATATGCGTGGATTTTAACTTGTTCACGGACACTACAAAATGAAAGATTAAGATGAAATCTGCTTTGCATATTTCAATGTATCATGTGAGAACATAATTTCTTGAATGGTCAAGAACTATATGCTAGTACAAATTAAATTTTATTTTTATTCGTTTAAATTGTTTCGTTGAATGAGTCACTTTAGTATTGCACACGATCATAAAAAAAACTTTGTGTCCCATTGATTGTTTAATAAAATATCGCATTTCCTGTTTATTTCCTGTATATAATCACGTGCTCAAAATCACATTTTTCTAGGCTTTATTTGCTGTTGTCATTAACTTACTTTTTTAAAATCAGAACTTTTGTAAATGCAAGAGCAACACATTATTAAAAGGTTTTTTTTTCAGTTGCGCGTGCAGATAATAAAATATTTATTTTTCACCTAAGGATTTTTGTTGACGCCAAAAACCTGATCCCAAAAAACATCACGTCTGACATAATAAAAAAATAGACACAAAAAATTGAATCACTTTCTCAGCTCGTTAAATATAAAAACTATTATGCCTATAATTGTGCAAAACATTTTAAGACATTAAGTACAGGAATATAAAAATATTAAAAATAGTGTGACAGAACTTAGTAATAATAAATGTTGTAAATATTTAATGTTTTAATATTCATGTAATTTTGTTTAAAAATAGTAAGGAATTCTATAAAAATACGTTGATAATTCTCCTAAAACTAAGCATTCTCATATATTATCATATACCGGATTTAATGTAACTTAGAGAAACGTTAATGGTAATACTCTAGCCTTTTTTACCAAACTCAGAAAAACATTCTTCCCCTTCATTTTACGAAATATAATAAATTACTAAGAAAAACTATTTCCGCTCTTACAGCCATTAATAGACAGAGAAAATCATATGTTTTAGAGCAACAGTCGAGTGAAACTAAACAAGTACTTTCTTTTACGTGCTATCAAGAAAACAAACTAGTGCACGTATCAAAAATATTTTGGATCTTAGCCAACTGCATTTGGTGGATGAGTTCAAAAAAATTTGAGGTATCGATTTCATGTCGCTATATGAAATAGTAGGAAAAGTCTTAATATGTCGAAACTTTTCTAAAGTATGAATATTTGAATTTTTTCTATATATCCATATTTTTGGGATGGTATATAAATAAATTATAATTTTTGCAACTTGGTAGCATTCAAAGTTATTATGAAAAATACTTATAACAGGTGACTTTTGAGCCACTTGAAAGCTATTTTTGTACTATCTATACAGTTAAATTGATTGTAGATAACAGATATGTGCTGATGAAAATGATATATTAATTTGCAGTGTGCAATTCTTTTCTTCATTTGTTTTTATAAACACTTAAGGGAATATAGTTCATGCATGAATTTATTTTTAGCTTTAACATTATTTTTTGTTTAAAGTTAAAACAGAAGACATTACCAAAAGTTATCTTACTAAGCGAGTCAAATTGCAATTCGATAAGTTCACGATAAATTTCTCTTTTATTTACGTATTTATTTCTTGAAAAAGCCTTTTCAGAATTAAATTGGGAGAAATTATTAGCAAGTAATAATTTACTAATTGAAATGAACTAACAACTCCGTGATTATAATTGCTTCAAAGAAAATGAATTTTTATTTGCTGATTAACTTATAATTCAGCAAATGTTCCACAAGTTTAATGAACTTGAATGAAACAGTTGTCTGGCCGTTCTAAATATAGATAAGCATTTGGCTTAATGAGCTCTTTTATTTTGTAATCCCTTTTCTTGGCATTTTTTTTATCTAATTGGAAATACATGACCATCTATGTTTGCAAGAAATCTGTGAAGAATGTTTTTTACGAAATGCAAAATCATTTTATCTGCTGCTATTCAAGTAAATTAACATCTTCGAGCAAGTTAATTAAAAATTTCGCTCTAAAGTTCACATGTTAATATCGGTCTCAATATTTATTAAGGATATTTAAGAGTTTATTTAATAAATTTGTTAATTTCTTAACAACAAAAATTATTTATATATATATATATAAACTTTATTTAAAAATCATGTCTTTTGAATAATCTTAATGAAAATTCATCTCTTATTTTCTTGAAAATTAGAAATACTAAAAATTTACATTTTAGAAATTTAAAAATTAATTTGATTTATTAGGTATTAAAATTGAAAGAACTTCTTGTTTTTATCCGTTTCGTAGCACTTAAAAATCCCTTTAAAATGCTAATAATTAAAAATTGATATTTGAATTATATAAATAATCAATATTTGCAACTTTTATGACAAATATATGCGCAGAAAATATACAAAAATTAATGTTACGAGTTAATTTCTTATTCTTCCACTTTCTGTATTCTTTTCATTTTAAAGAATTAAAAATTTTTAATGAGTATAGTTGCAACGTGTATATATTTTTTATTCTCAATGCACGGTTTTGAAAACAGTGAATGTCTTGGATAAATTGATAACTTGAATTATAGTGTTTTATATAATTCAATAATGCTCAAAAAGTTTTTTAAGCTAGAGATTTCTCGATTTATTTCATATTAAAACGCGTTTTATCATTTAATTCATGATGGAAAGGTTTACTGAAGTCATAGATAACAGAAGGTCAATCCAATGAAAATCCTCGTCTCTTATTTTCATTTGAAAATAGACTTTAATAAATGCTTCTTCTAACTAAATAACGCATTTTATGCTAATAATCTAAACCAAAATATTTTTTTAAAACGAAAGGGTATTTTCTTTTATGCAGCTTGGTTTTATTGGTTTTTAAAATGGTAGAAAGGTAAGAAATTTGAATTAATTTACAGTTTATTATATTTAATATTATCCTAGAATTTCAAGATAAGTAAATATAATTAAATAGAAAAAGCACCCATTTTTCCGATTCGTCTTGATGTACACAGAAAAAGCTGAATGATTGTAATGTCGCGGGAACTTTGGCTGGGTACATAGTGCTTTATTCACCGACCACTGCACAGCTCTTCCGTAGGTTGCACGTTGCATCATCGGTAGACCTTTGTCAACCAGCGCCATTTCTTTTCCCATCAGGGATAAAGCTTCTCAAGCACACAATTTTAAGATGTTCCCCCGGGGGGGAGTATTCAATTAGTAAAAACACATTGTTGAAATATTTTGTCCTTTTAGTGGAGACTCTCAAAAGACTAGATTTCCTACAACAGGAATGCGTAATGAAACATTTATAATCTCGTATAATTTTTAGAGCTGTCCTGGAATCAGATTTTGCTTCAAATAATCATATGCCATCATTTTATTTTAGCATATAATTATTTGCTAAAATGAAAAAAAAAACACATTGAAATAATCATTTTTTTGTATATTTCTGCTCAATAATTAAAACCTCTTAAATAAATCTCCTCACTAGATTGGGTAATTTAAAATATGTTAATGTAGGATGCTTTGTAAAGGATTTTAGATGTCAGTATTCCGAAAATCTATGTCATCGGATATAAATGTTATTAGAGTATAGCTAAAGACTTCATTATACTCTCATTTAGAATTGTGTATTCAATTTCTTTTATTTACTTATAAAAATATTTAAAAAAATGAAAGAAATATTTTATTATTTATGCCCGATCTCTAGTACAAAATCACAAATCTGATTTTTGTTCCAAACTATATTATTTAAGAAAATATTTAAAAAATATCTGTTTTTGTCATTTCAGTAAATTAGAAATACAGAAAATCTAACAAATTGAATAATTTTTCTCCTTTTTATTTTAAGCTTTATAAAACGTGTAAATTATTACTTAAAATGGTCATTATTCATAAAAGGAATATTTGATCAGCCATAAACTATGTTTACTTTTAAATATATACATAATAAATTATTGGAAGGGTGATCATCAGGTTGAAGTCATATAAAAACTATGGCAGGCATTCTTAGTTGAAAGCGTTTATTCGATTCTCAGTTTAAGTCCAACAGGAAAATATGCGAATGAAGATATAGCCTAGGGCAAATAAAACGCAGTTATATACAGGGACAGAGAGATAGAGAGGATGAGAGTAAGGGAGGGTACTGCATTTAGAAAAATTGCATATAGAACTGAAAAGAGGGTATTCTACTACAAAATGACGAAAGAAAGAGAAAAAAAAATTGAAGAACTCATTAGCAATAAGTTCAAAGAATTTTCTTTGAAATTTGAAAACATTATGAAAAAACTAATCATGAAATGAAAAATTTTATTTTAAAGTTTTTACTGAAGCCTCATATGAATAGTTTTTATGCTATTCTGCTTTAATTTTTCATATGAAATATTAATTATTTTGACCGCTAATAAGTATTTATGAAATCCCAAAATTAGTTTCAACAAACAAAAGTTTCATCTAGAAGAAAGTTGACTTTTATGATCTCAGTAAATCTTTGAATCCAATAAAAGTACAAAATTTATTATATATTTAGAAAATAGCACGACTTTTCATTGTAAAAACTCTCAAATACAACAATATTTTAGAAACAGGTAAATACTACTGAATATTTTAACTATAGATAAGTACCGTTCCTTTTAAATTTTAACAGAGTTTAATACATTAAAGATAAACTAAAACCACATAAATTCCAATTCTTGATTAAAATGTAGCTAATTTAGCAAGCCTTTTGTTATTCTCCAAATTCTTATAAATGCTTTGTAAAATAGTTATTATTCAAAAATATCATGCATCGCATCTTAACTTTTCAATAACATTAATTTAATCGTAGCGTTATTTGTTTCTTTGCAATTGTTGCCTTCGTTAACTTATTTTAAAATTAAATTTAAACACAATTATAATGATGGTTGTATCCTTATTATTAAATTTATCTATTTTTTATTACACTTAAACACTTTTCGTATATTTAAAACTTTTACTTGTCCCTTTAATTTTTACTTTATGGAAATTATAAAAAATATATTGCTTTCTTCAGAAGTAAAATTTCTACTTTTTTTGTTGCATATTCACTTTTTTTATTTTGCAAATGCAGCAATTTAACGACTTTAATATAATTAATGGGCGATATTTCATTTGATTTTTATAAATTTTAAGTGGTCATAAATAATGTGGTATTCTAGGTAACAGAGTCTTGTACCAACTGGATGGAATTTGTTGATGAGATTTCATACATTTTCGTTCATTTTCTGTTCAGGCACGTTAACACAGAAAAAAAAAAATTTTTTTTGGATCATAACAATAAAAACTGAGATACATAGATTCTTCAATTTTCGATATCGTTGTGATGCAGTGAGTTTCATGCTTTATATCCGAAGAAAGAGAATTAAGTATGTTCGTGACTATGTTCCCCCTCAAGGGATCCGAAAATCAGGTTTCAAATCTAAGTATTGCTTCCACACCCTGCCCAACGCGAGATGCGTGTTGCCTTGACGCATTTACATGCTATTGACACATCTAATTTTTATAGCAAATTATTTAAAAAAAAGTTGTTTGAAAAACTGGAATCTTGAATATATCAAGCATACCTGTCGTGGGAATACAAAAATAATCAAATGTATAAATTAACTACCTAACAACTGTCGATAAAGGAAAAAAACTCAGTTAAGAATTATACAACTGTTTTATTAATTCCTGCTATCAAAAATCAATCTTTTTTAATATCATTTGTACGAAATTTAGTTACGTAACGAACGCCAAATTACCCAGAGTAACTTACATTAAAAAAAATAGGAGCAATAAAATAATTAATCGCCATCATTTTATAATTAATATTTTCGAAGTGATTTCTTTTTCAACTAAAGAGTTTAACAGCTTGTCAACACGAGAGCTTCTTAGAGATAATACTTTTTGCTAATCTTCGTCAATGTTTAGGATTGTTTGTAGCAAAATACAATCATTATGCATATTGTCAATTCAAAATTCGACAATTACCCAATTTATGACGCTATCTAAAAATTTCTGAATTTCCGACTTGTCTGAAGTAGATATTCTATTTCTGATTTTTTTCAATTGTGAATTCAAAAAATCCACTCACGTGAAAAGTTTTTTTTTTTTCATAATTTTAGAAACTTTTAAAAATTTCTCTACATTTTGTTAGAATCAAAACTCTGCAAAGCTTTGCATAATTTAAAGTCTATCATTTTTTTAAATGTATTAAAAAAATATGCTATATCGAGAAAAGTTACAAATAAAGGAATGCGATTAATTTTAAACAGAAATGAGCATAATAAAAATTTTTAAAGCACCCAAAGTTAATACAAACTTACATGTAACTTCGGTAAAAACACGAACACGAATGAATTATCAACAATTATTTTACCACAAATTGATACTAAAAATTAATTGAAATCCTACATTTATTTTATTTATTATTTATTTTTTCTATTCTGAACGAATCCCCCTGAGCAAAACATGCATATTTAGCGACATGGCGAGAAAAGCTCTCGTGGCGAAAAGACAGCAGACCACTACCAAAAGCATCAAAATGCGAAAACAAAGACAATAGGGGTTTTTGTACCGACCGAGAGGAAGTGAAAAGAAAAGGAAAGAAAATCTGAAAAATGTTGAGACGAAAAATTGTTTAGATAAATTTTAATTCATTATAGTATACTTTTTGAGATTTGGAAATGATTTATCTTGAGTAATAATATGTATATTTATTGATTCCCATAAATTGTGGATGTAATCCTTGGATGCATTTTTTTTTACTTCAAAACATCACTTTTAAAATATTTTGCGAAAATCGATATTTTTATCATGTCAGAAGATGATGTTGGTTTTGGTGTTAGCAAAAATGCGTAGTCGAAAAAAAAATGCGTAGTCGAAAAATAAAAATATATATCTGCTCGTGCAACTCAAAAAATTAGTTTTTAAAAACGTGTTACCATTACATTAACAAAAGCTCTGACTTTAAAAAAAAGCTCTGATTAATGACTACCGCACGTGATTATATAAAATGAAATAAATAGGAAATGTGATATTTTTTTAAACAATAAAGGCGAGACAAATAATTAACTTGCACGAGCACTTAGCCGTTCAAGAAATTATGTTCTGACATGTTACATTGAAATATGCATAGCAGATTTATATTAATCTTTTATTTTTGTAATCTATAACCATTTATTTGTATTTTTTTAAAAATTGCAATCAGATTATTCAACTGATTTCATGCTTTTCAGTCGTATCAAATTACAAGCTAAAATTCTTTTAAATACTTTCCATGAAGCAACTGACAGCTGAAAAAATAATCTTAGCGAGTAAACTGTTACCCAAAGGCGGTTTCAAATACATTTCTTTTCGTTCGTGAATTTATCCAAAGAAAAATTACTAATTTAAAAGAGCCGGCCAATAACAGAATCAGTTAAATTTCAGGGGATCACAACGCACCACATTGCAAAGAGAATTTGACAATCAATAACCAAATTTATTATTTATTTGCCAATGACAAGGGAATGCGAGGAATTATATTTTTAAAAAATCTCCAAATGCTGTTCTCTAATCTAACTCTTAATTATTAAAATTCTGCCACAAATTCGTGACAATCATTCTTGAGTTTCACAGTGCAACGACTCAAAGGCGTAGTCCGAACGGAATAATTTACTTTGTATTGAAATGTTCAGAATTTAAAGATTCATTATTATTTATTTAACATAATTGACATTTTTATAAAATTATTTATCAAAAAGTTATTTTTAAAAGTATGCAGAGTTGACTTCCCATGCTCCGAGAAACCACTCGTTTGAAATTCACAAATAAGGATTTTAATTAATCTAGAAATGTTTAAGAAACAATTATTGAATGAATTTATTTAGCTTCATTTCTTTTACATATAAAAGTTTCAAACATTTTAAATTCCTAGATATTTAGTATTTTTAAAAGTAGATTTAATTGGTTACTGTAATGAATGCAGAGAATTATTTTTATTTTCTAAGGGCGAATCTGAGCAAACCCTTTTCGAAGAAGGTAGATTTCGATTTTTTTGTGTTTTAGAAGTGATTGACTTAAATGTATTATTTAACGGTCCAAAATCCCTTTTTCTATCATCTACAATCAATAATTTTGTATTCCCGTGTGTTCACTAATAGCATAAATTAATCCTCAGTTATGCTGAATTATCTTCAAGAATTTATACAGCGTTCAAAAGATTGAAAATTTTCTCATAAGTCCTGCTATATATTTCTACATACATGATTACTATTTTGCGTTGAATATTCAATATAGTCCCTGGTTTCACTCATTCATTGAGATCTTAACAGTTAATGTTTGTCGATAGAGGAGAATATTTAGATTTAGTAGAATGTATGTTATGGTTATTACAGAATTAACTGAAAATAAAAATATAATAGAAACACTTTTTGAAACAAATATATAACAATTTTAGGAGGGGTTACATACTTAAGAAAAATTTATTTCGTAATTACACTTTTAGATGTGGTTTAATAAGAATATATATGAACATGGCAAAAATTTGATATTTGTACTATTGTAAAGTTTTGAAGTGGGATATACATAGACTGTTTTAACATTTATCCAGCATTCAAAATAAAATCCAAAATGTGTAATTACAACACCAGAATCAGAAATGTATTACACATTTATGTACGATATTAAATAATTTTCCTTGTTAATACCGTTAAAATAATATTTTGGGAAGTGCTGTAATACTTTATAAAAACTCATGGTGGTTATTGCATGAGATGGAATAATCCACAGGAAAATGAGCATTTCATCATGATGACGTCTTGATTCTAAAATGCATTTTAGCTCCTGGCCTGAATAGTTACATGTACGATGGAAGAAATAATCCATACAAAGATAAATCTCCTTACAAATAATACATATCAAATTAACTTATTATATCGACCTATCCGACTGTTATAATGCATCTTTTAAAGAGTCCTCTGTTAAAAATTCAACATTTAAATCCATAACTCGATAAAAATATTAATTATTCGAAAAGAAAAGGGTAAATTAGCTTGCCTAAGTATTAGAGGAAGTCTTTATATTGTGTTAAAATAAAAATAAGTTTTCCAAACTGAATGAGTCTGAAATTCACGAGTGTACAATTCATTTCTTCATAATGTTCAATACCAAGCTTACGCTATTTTCCTATCAATCTCTCCCAAACAGAAGACGATAAGTTTGCTCCAAGAACAGCTGTTGAGTTAAATTTATAAAATATAAAAGTAAATTTAATCTTCTCAGAATAACTTACTTTAATCTTTCCACAACTCTAATTTAAAGGATCATTCATAATTTAGAATTTCATGAAATGTAAAATAAGATTTTGCTTTCAGAATGAGAATCCTCAAAAAAATTACTTTTCATTTACTTTGCCCTTCCTCTCTCTCTTTTCATTAAGCAGCTCCAGATAAAAAATCATATTTGAAAGTGATTTGCAAAAATAAAGATTTTTTTCTTAGTATTTCCCTTGTCTATAGATCAATTCGAAGATATTAATTCTTATCTTTTCTATCGATGAACTGGCATCGGAAAAGGAAATTGCATTTCAATTAATTCAAAGATAATACACTTTCTATTTAATAAAAAGGAAATGTTGTTGTTTTATAATTTAAAGAAAGATAACAGCAATTGGTACATAAACTTCTGAAAATTTTAATGAAATATCAAGGCTTTAAAAAGGAATATTTTATGAACGAAAATAAATAAATTCTATCTGATTATATCGTGATATCAGTATTCTAGAGATTCAAAAATATTGATATTAGCTTAAATTATTATAATCGGTCTTTTAATTAATAAATTAGCATTTTACAGTGTTTCCACGTTATTTATTTATTATATATTCAGGAAAATACATTAATTACTTTATAACCAGATATAATCTTTATATGTTAAAATTATAAGTGCAAAAATATATCTTACCTTAACTATAACCGGCTTTTTCGACCCGTATCTAAGACACACTGATTAATCTGATTGATTGGAACATCATGACAGCAATATTGACGGGAACGACGGTTGAATTCTAACTGCAATCACCGGTTACGATACAATCCTTCCTATACGAAACACGTCCCATCATCGATAGGAGGTATTTAACATCCATCATTTCTTTAACCACCCGGATAGCGAGAACCAACCACAATAACTGAAGCTTCTCAGCGTCATCTTTGAAGTGCAATCCGGTAGAAGTCTGAAAGTGTGTTATGAAGCATCGATCTGAGATCTATTTTTCACTTTCTTCAGATCAATGTTAAAGGTCATCGTATATATGAAGGTTCCGATGATGCCAACACTTAATATTACAAACCAATGCGTCAAGAAATAAATGTCTCTTTTAGTTTCATCTTCAAGTCAATAGATGTCGAGGACCAGTTTCAACTGATGAAAGATGAATGAACTTGTTAGTTTTTTCATACAATTTAATGGATTAGATGAAATTCCTAAAAGAAGTTAAAATAACTTTTATTTTCAGTTACTCGTGCTCTCACTTTTCAGCAAATGCAGTGTAAGGTAAAATTAAGATTTTTGACAGAACGTTATAATTTCATTAAGATAAAATAACACAGCAATTAGAATATTTTGATTTATGTCGAAATTCATGAATAATTTCTACGAAATGGACATTTTTATCCTTTTAAAATATTATAACATTAAAACTTTTCTTTGGAAATGGGCGTAGTGCTTATTAATTTGTTAGTTACATATTTTCTTCTTTTTTAATCTTGAAATATAGTACATTGTGCCAATTGGAGTGTTCGGTACAGAAATGTATCATTTCGGAGTTCTTACCTTTCGAGCAGAATAGGTGATAACATGAACTAACATGGCATGAACATGACAGTTAAATTATTTAATAAGTCACACGTATAATATTATTTATTGGACTTTATTAAGGTTTCAACATTACTTCCGGTCTTCCATTTCTCTATGTAACTTTTAGCAAAATTTTAAAAGGTAAATCAAATTTGAAATAGAGGATTAGAATGTATAATACATTAAACTGGATTTATATAGCTTGAATTCCTACAAAGTATGTTTCTTTAATCGTTGAAGAACAAAGTTGACATTCGCATCTTTGGGGTAATTAGCCAACCAGAAAATAGCTGCTTGATATAAATTTTTTGAATATTTGATGGTACCATTCGTTATAATTTGTGAATGGACAGATAATAATTTAATCTAATTGGGTTTATGGATTAATATCTCTATCAGCAATAGATCAACCTAATACCCCTTAACTAATTTACTTTCTTTCGGTTTTGTTAATTTCGTGCTCAGTTTAAAATCTTCGTGACACTGAAAGCCATTTTTCTACATTTTCTAATGTAATATATTTTTCTCATGTTTTACAAACTTGAAAGGTTTTTTATTATGCATTTAGCATACGAAAGCAGTTCCGGGAATTGGGATTCATAATATTGTTTTACCATCTAATAATGCGCTAGTAATCTCTTTAGATTTCTAAACAGAGTTTGTTGATTTAAAAAACAATACCAAATATTTAACAGTGAAAAATAAAGTGAAGCGATATAAGTGTAAAAATTTGTATGCAAAATTTCAATCATGACTCTAATAAAACTGGATGTAAAATTACACTCGATAACAAAAAAACAATGCACCAAAAATCAATCATCCGATTGCTTTGAAATTTCGCATGCATAAGTATTTTAAACATATATGTGAATGATTAAATTTTAGTATCCAATGAAGGAATTGTTTGATCTCCAGCACATTGGAACTGCTAATCTAGCAGATGTATATAAGGAGGAGTTTTTCAATGGTTGTTAAAACTTTCTGTTTGAAAACAATTCCGATTACCTTTCAACAACTTAAAAATGCCTCGACGCAGCGTTCGTGCTCATTACAAGCAAATGTCAGAGTTTAACAGATATCGTCTCATTGGATTGAAAGAGGCTGGTTAGACAAATCGGAGAATCGCTCGTCATTTGAGTCGAAGCGATGTGACGATTGTAAGATGCTGGCAAGCATGGGTGGAATATGGCAAAATTCAACGATGATAGCAGTCAACTTAGGGCCGCAACAGGTCGTGAGGATTGAGTGCTTGTTCGATCAGCTGTCAATAACGCCTTCTTCATTTCTATCAACCATCAGATGTTCAACCCAAACATCAGTGTCCACCATGACCATTCACAGACGATTGAGGCAACGCAATATAAATCACGTGACCGTTTCGCCCCCAGCCACTCACGAATGCATACCGCCCAGCCAGATTACAGTGCTGAATGGCTTGATCAGGTTGGAATGATGTCGACTGGGGACGTATAGTCTTTAGTGGCGAATCCCGCACCAACTGTGCTCTGAAGATCATCGAAGACGTATCTGGAGACATCCAGGATAGAGGTTGGATCTTGCTTTCACTATTGCGTGCCTCACCGGTCCTCAACAAGTCATTATAGTCTGGAGTGCCATTTCCTTTGAAAGCCGGACACATTTGGTCGTCATTAGAGGTACAGTTACTGCACAGCGATGAATATACTGCCTATTGTTATACAGTTCCTTTTGCAGTACCCTCGGCTGGTTTTCCAGCAGGACAATGCCATACCACATACGGCACGTGTTGCTATGAACTATTTGCAAGCTTACCAAACACTTTCTTGGCCTGCCATATCTCTCTCCCAAATCTCGAGCATATCTGGGATATGATGGGAAGGCGATTGCATCTGCCACGAAATGTTGATTACCTCGTTCGGCAATTGGAGTGAATTTGGCAGGAAATACCGCAGTAGACCATTCGGGAGCTTTATCGGTCTATGCCACGCCGTGTGGCAGCTTGTATCCAGGCTAGAGACGGATCAACACATTACTGAACTTGTTACTGTAATTTTGAAATAATTTATTCAATTGTTCTGAAATTTTAATAATTTACTATTCTGTATATTGTCTTCCTGCCCACCAATTTTCGTCTCAATCGGACAAATCTGTCTTGGTGCGCCAATATATATATATTTTGTTTTAGAGTGTAATTTAAAATATGCAAAAGATTAAAAGTCTGCAATTTAGAAATGTTTTTTTATTATAATGTTGTTAATTAAAAAAAGGGATGCAACTTCAAAAATAGCAAATAGAAATAAATCATTATCATAACATAATCTTAATTTTGCTATCAATGAAAAAGCAACATGAATTTTTAAAGAAAATATAAATTTGTAATTGTTTTAAATAAAATTTCAAAATAATTTTTTAATTAATTATCTACAGTTTTATTTTTTTCAAAAAAAGTTTTTTGTTTTAAATTCATCAGTTCTTTATGAAGATTATAAATGATGAAAAACTAAGTCCATTTTTTTATTATTATATAACATAAACAAATGCATTAAAAATAATTGCTATAGTTTTCGAATGTGCAATTATTTTCATATAAAAATTTAATAATTATACTCTTTTGCGCAATTTTTATGCATGGTATTTAATTGTTATTTCGATAAACCTTTGAGCTATAATTTGTAAAAGCATTAGATATTTATTTATTTTTGTTTAGTAAATTATAGATTTGTTAAAGAAAGTCAGCTATGAAAAGCTGACTTCCTTTACAGCCTTAATTCCTGACCGTTTAATTCCTTTCCTTTTCGCCCAAACCGATCATGTAAACAAAAAAGTACTGCTGATGCCCAAAGTACCTGAATATACATGTGAAGTTTTTTGCTGCATTACGTTAATTATGATTGATTGAATATATCTATCAAGAAGTGAATCTATTTACTTATTGTAATTCCGAAATACATAATGATTAAGACCTTGTTTGCTTTCAAAAAGCTTGTTTGTCTATCAATGCGGAATATTCCTCATATTATGAAAAAGGTATTCACACACTATAGTTGTTTGAATGTTAAAGTTTCTGAATTAGAGAGTTATCTATGAAAGGAGCCAGTTAGTGATTTTTATATTTATGATACTGAAATGCTACTTTTAGCGGATAAGGATTGATTGATACAATTGTTCTGGAATCGAATAGCTGTCGTTTCCTTTCAATAACAAGCATTCATAACAATGTTTTCAAAGGCTCTAAACCCTGATTATTTTTCTTTTCCTGTTTCATTCTTTCTTTTCTCTACCAAAATGCAATAAAGTTCTATACTTTTCTTTCTGAGAAGGAGATTTGCTTCCTCGTTTCAATGTCTTTTCTCGAGCAGTTTCGTTCTGCAAAAATTTTATTGAGTGTCCGAAGTTTTTATTACGTTATAATAGTTACTTCTAGTAGATGTTCCCTCATACATCGCTTGTTTTAGCGATTGGTTCGTTCGACTAATGCTTTCGAAAGTTAATCTTAAGCTGTTTAATGATATTCCGATTTTTATAATTTATTTTATCTGGTTCCTGCTTATATCTTCTCTATATAGACTTATTATAATTTAATTTTTTATATACTTACGGGATTCAAATTGTCTTAGTAATGAAAATATTTCTAATGTACTTCCTATCTTGTGTTTTTATTATAGAAAGAATTCTTTGAAATTTCACAAGGAAAAATAATTTTAATGTAGATAATAATTTATACATGACGTATATTCGAACATACAGTATTTCCCAAATTACTACAATCCAACAGAAATGTGCACCTCAAAATAAATGTTTAGACATAAAGGTGAGTTCTTAATGAAATTCATCATTCATTAATTTATTATTTTACATTCCATATATAATGCGGCCATGCTAAGTTTAGCGAATAAGAAAATAATTGTTTTTTGAGATAAGTATATTACTTATTTAAATAGTGAATTATTTAATACTAAATAAAAAAATGCGAACTAACGCCCACTATAAAACGGTATTATTATAATATAATTTTGTAAAAATATTCAATATTCAAATCTACAAAGGAAAATTTTCAATTTTTTTATTCAGTTCCTTTACAATTTTCAGTAATATTTTTGAACACGAAATTAGTTTAAGAAATATAGTTTTTCGTAGAGGGAATTGCTAAAATTAAAATACTTTGACTATTCTACTTTTATCTTAATATAGAGAATCTTATCATTATCTTAATATATCATATCGTATTGCGATTCAAAGGTTAAATAAAACTATGAAGAAGATTAAAATTCTTTAATTCCCTTTCTGTTTTAGTTTGCCTTCAATAGAATTTTTTATTTATCATCAGCTTTCAGCAAAAACAGTTTTGGCCTAACTTTCTTATTATAGGTTTTTACTTGCTTCGTGTCTTGTTAAAATATTTGGCTTCGTTCCTAGCTGAAGAACTTTTCTCATTCTTTAGAATACATGCATTTTTCTCTTCCGTTTTAAAACAAAAACAAATATTTTTTTTCATCTAAAATCTCCAAAAAAGATGTCATCCCATTAAAATCCAAAAGGTAATGTTAGTTTCTAGGTTTAAATTAAAGTCATTAATTAATCTTACTTGCATAAGTTTACAAATGCACAGCCATTTTAAAGACAGAAACGTGAACAAAATTCAATGGTTGTCTTTGAGGCTAGAATAGCTGATGCCCCATCGATCAACAAATTCATTTTTCGGAAAGAAACAATATTTTTTATTACTTATAAGGAAGAATATGTGATAGGTTTCTATACATGAAACAAAATTTTTACTCTTTTGAATTCAGGTGTGGAAGTTTAATATCCCCTTATATGAAGAAACTGAAAAACGTTGAAACATATAAAATGTCACTTTCATCTCTAAATAATGTACTAATTGTAACAAATTCCACCTTCGTATTAACCCTTTGCACTCGGAAAAGTAATTCGATGCATAATTATTCAATTTATAAGGGTCTGTTTATTGCTTCAAATGTGTGTGTGTGTAAAATTGAATTTCTACGTCTTTTTATCACTGTAGGCATTTTGTCATGTCGGTATTTTCTATAATCAATATTGAAAAATTAATAAAAAAAAAGGTCAAAATGATGCACCGTCTTGAATAAGGCCCAAGAGCACCATCGAGTGCAAAGGGTTAAATAATAAAATATGTTTCGTCATTCAACTATATATAATGAAAGATTGAAATGATCTATAGTAAATTTTAGGGTCCAGATGTAGATCATATATTCTGTATCTTTTGTATTTATCTTTATTTTTTGTATTATAGATAAGTATTTTGTATTATTTCTATATCTTTTGTATTATAGAGAAGCAAAAGAAAATACTTGAGAAACGCAAGTTAATTTAGTAGTAATTCAGAAGATAAGTTTTTAATTTTTAGATTATATTTGCCCAATAGCCATGCTTTTAACTACGTTGCGTCAAATTATATTTTTATTATAATTCAAATATAAAGTTTCAGTTTAAAAAGTTAAGCGAAAATATTTGATAGAGATGGAGAATGTTTAAATATGGGGATAAAAACCTATTGATTTCAAAGAAAGAAAAAGATGAGCACGTCAATCAAATGAAAAAAAATGTGAAGTTGTAAAAATAGCATAACGTTGAGTACTAAAATTTTTGCATTCACTAAGAATATGCTAAACAGACATGATGCAATTGCATTGAATGTATATATTGGTGCCTCTTCTTCAAAAAGTAAGCGGCTATGGAAGATTCTAATGTGACCTATGATCAAACGGGTTAAGATAGTTTCTGTCTTTCTATTAGGAAGACATAGCTACGGTTTAATATGTGGTTTAACTCAATGAAGTTTATTTTCTGTAAACAGGTACTATTGCGTCTGCCATTTTGATAGGTAGAGCAAAGTTATGTTTTTTTTAAATCACACACAGATATACTAATATTTGCTGTAGTAGCAGCCGATTTGGCGGGACAATCCGCCTACCCGTTGCCACCAATACCGACATGAGAAGGCATCCAACATAGTAAAATAGTAAAACCACGAGAGGGAAGACTATTAAAAAAGGTTTAAAATCTTTAAGAAAAAAGGTGATTTCTAGAATGAAAATAAGATGACTGTAGAGACTGTAAAATGCTTGATGAATTAGTGCAAATTATATATTTTTCTTGTAGACTGTCGGATATTTTTTCTACGTCAAATAAAACAGCATTTATCTCCGCAGTGAAAACTGAACAGGAACGATGTATTTTAAACGAAAAGACTGCGTTTTGGAAAATAACAGCAAATGAGACAATTTCAGATGTTTTAAATCCATTTGTGTACAATTGTAATTTGTACTATTTGTAATACTATTCGTAATACTATTTGTGTACTATTTGTAATTTTGTATAATCATTTAAGTGAGGTCTATGTTCATAAAAAAAGTTGTCTATAAATAGGATGCCAAATTTGGTAAACCGTTGAAATGGGTTTAGGTTTTTCAAATTGGGAATTATTCACGTATAAAAAATATTGTCAAATTGGGGTTTTGCATGCAGGTGAAGAAGTTTCAAGTCCTTGGGAATGTTATGAATTCTAGCAAAATATACAGGAATAAAAGGTTTTTGTGATTCCTGTATACCAGTTGAGAATGGGAAAAGTTTAAAATTATAAAAAGGTGCAGATTTCGCTTGCGAAAAAAGTGGACATTCGCAGTTTTTAAAGTCAAAATGATAAAAATATTGACATTACACCATTTATTATATTATTATTTACTGCCAATTACATTTGTCTTTCCATAAAATTCTAGTCCTTCCCTGTGCAGGATATGTACAGACCATCAAGATATAAGCAACAAAAAGTGGAAGTTGCTTAAAAATTTTATTAATTTTTAATAAAAAAAGAATTACGCATAAACTATTATCTTGAGGTACTCTCTCCTCCTGAATAAAAAAGACAGAGTAGTCCCGATTCCACTTGCACACTGAAATTTTTCACTATTAAAAACATTTTTTGAATTAATCAAGGTCATGTAAATCCTTTAAAATACCAAAATACAAGGTGTTATCATACGATTTTTCAATGCCAAAAATTATCACAACTAGCTGCTTCCTCAGCAAAATACCCAGACGAATATCAGTTTCTAAAGTGAGTATATTATCAAAAGTACTCCGAGCTTCCTTAAGACCATTTTGATGAGATTGAAGGAAACTATTAATCTCCAAATAATAAAGGAGTCTTTGATTAATGCGTTTTTCCAAGAGTTTGCATATACAACGGAATAAAGCAATTGGACAGTAATTTTCAGGAATTTTTGGGTCTTTTCCAGCTTCGGGATTATTATAGCCTGCTGCCAGAGAATAGTTGTACAGTAAAAGTTAAGATTTTTGAGACTCGATAGACACATTTTTAATCATGGAATAATAATTTTTTCTGGTTCCGGTGAAGTGTCACCGACATTCGTAAGGCATGATTGAAATTCAGAGAAAGTAAGATTACAATTATAGGGTAAATCAGCTTGTGAATAAAAATTTATTTCTTTTTTCTGCTTTTCTTTTAGAATTTAAAATTAAAAGAGGTAATTTTGGCTGTTTGATGTAAGTGTTAGCATCGAAGCAATAGAATTATTTTTTATGTCATTAGTGGATGATAATGTTTCTTCATTATGAATTAAAACAGAAATGTAGTTTGATGTTGGAATACCTGATTCTCTCTTCAATTTATTCCAAAGTTCATGAAAGGAACTTTTGCCATGAGAATATTCCTTTTCGACATTGTATTATCCTCTAAACTGCACTGACCTTTTTAAAATAAATAAAGTTCAGTGGTGTCGGATATATTCGGAAAATGCGCCATGCTTTAAGTTTTTGATTTTTTTTTTTTGCTCAAAGGGAAATGTTATTTATTATACATTATTAACTGTTGATAACAAAGGTGTTGGATAACAAACTGCTGAATCAACTAAATAAAAAGTTCTTGTAGGTAAACAGAAATGAGTCTTTTCACAATTTTATATGCATAAACGCTGTTGAATAAGATTATTGAGTTCAGATTGGATTACAATCTCATTTGAAGGCAAATAAAGGCTGTAGACAGTAATCAAAGAATTAAATAGAATTTCAATAGCAACAGCTTGCAGGTTTGTGTTCAGGTCAATGGGCATAGAAAGAACGTAATCATCTGCAAGGATAGCAATGCCATTTGGAGCTCGATTATGAATATCATGTTAGGGGAAAAAGATTTAATTTCGGATAGTGGGTCACAGCGTTTTATATAGAGTTCCCTTACTTACCGTCGAGGGATAGAAGAAGGAAGTGGAGAGAAAGGACCAGGTGAAATAAAATGAGAAGATGACAGAGAAGAGGAAAGGGACAGGAGAGAGAAAACTCAAAAGGAATAAGGATCCCTGGAAATCTCGAGATTAGGACATCTGTACTGACCTAAAGATTGTGATCCTTTGAGGGTTCACTATGTAAAATATTAAATAAAAACAAATTATTGCGGGTACTTTCTAATTTTGAAGCATTGAGTTTTTTCCTTCAAATTTCTCATTAAAGCTGTTATCAATTCTTTCGTGCTGCTTACATTAAATTATATATTCTTTTTTCAGAAAATCATAAAGCCTGTTAAAAAGAAGAAAAAATAAATCAACAATTTTTTAGGGTCTTTAAAGATTAGCCACTTGAAGATTCTGAGAAAGCCTTTAAGTGGCTATGTTTAAAATTCCTGAGAGTGTGCCTTCAAAAGCCACTTTTCAACCACTCTACATTAACTAATAAAACATTTGGAAATAAAATTTCTGCCGTAATTATGTCTGTTAAGCAGGAATTCATGCTTACCTTATATTTTGAAGTTAAATTCAAATAAATATCTTCTTCTTTTAGCACTACTGCACTTCAGATGTTTTATTTTCTAGGGGGTCTACATCAAACAATTCATATGCAAAATTATTTTTATGTGGGAATTTATAACTCATTTACGGTTTATTCGATCTCTCTTTCATCTTTCGTATACAATGAAGCATTTCAGTTTTCGATATTTTTCATTCAAGCAGATTTTATCATTTTCAGCTATACGTTTTGCAATTCGGTTTCTTGACCATCGTGATGTTTTCTTTCCTTTTCATACGATATCTGAAGCTTAAGTCTCGATACGATGAAAATGAAAGCAAGAGGAAGAAACATATAAAGGAATACTCTGAAATGAAAATTCTCATGTTTGCATTAATCGACATTTTGAAAAAGTTTCTGACTTCTGATACAAAAATACAGATATTCAGATACAAATTAAATTATTTTCAAAGGAACAGACTGTAAAATTCAATATCATTTTTAAAACGAAGATTTACATTAAATTTGGAAATTTCTTCATTTCATCACGAGGGTACTATAGATAAAAGGAAAGGAAGAAATCCCAAAAATATCTCGATCTGTCTTCTGAAAAGAATTTAAAATTCGAAAAGAAAATCATCTTAATTTCATTTGCATCAATAATATTTTCTTTGAAAAATGTTTCGAGTTTTGAGACATTTTTATGGAAAAATCTTGCTATATTTATTTAAATTTTTAAATTTTGAAGAATTAAAAATGACTTTTATAATGAAATCACATTTATTCCTCTTCCTATATACATCAACATCATTGAAATCTTAGTGTTATATAGAAAAAGGTTTTCTTTTATCATTCTCACATGAAAATTTAATCTTATTTGTTTTTATCTATATTCTCATATTTTAATTAGTATTTGATGTTTGATGATTATTTAAATGCCACAAATAATTTCTTGACACATAAGGATATTTGTTTGGAGTACATATATATACGCATATTAGAAGTGATAGACGGAAAGTAATGAGATCGTCAAAAAAATTTGAATTTTTTTAGAATTGGAAAAACCAAATTTTCCGATTCCAATTTTTTTTGTTATTATGTCTGTCTACCATTTTGCTCATCTGTTGATAACTTAAAACATTTTGTGGTACGTGAATGGGATTTGGTATATTTTGTGCTAAATGAATTATTTAATTTGCAGACTTTTCAAATGTTGAACAAAATGCAGTTAGTGGTAGCTTATCTAATTGCTTTGTGTTTGAAAATGAGTATCATAATTACAAAACATAACTAATTAGGTAGACAAAATTTGTTTCTTTCTCACTGTTAATAAGTGTCTGTAATTATGCATTTTCTTTGACCTGGTACCTTCTTTATATCTAATATAATAATTTTTTTAGCTTCAAAGCCATATTCCATGAATCTTTAAAAGTACTCAAATGTTCTTCAAGAATGTTTAATTAGTTTCGAAATATAATTGGATAAAAACAACATTAATACAATAAGCTCTATTTAAAACACATGTTTCTTTTCCATTCCACTTGTAAGTAAACGTCTTTGCCATACGAGATGTTTCGTAATAGATGTTTAGACCTGACATTTTCAGACAGACTATAAAAAAAACTACAACACCAAACAAAAACGAAATGAAGTGTTTTGAAAGATATAAAATATTTGCTTTTAACTATAAACAAATAAATAATAAAAAAAAAACGTGTTTTCACCTTCATTTTCATACAAGATTTTATAAATATTTTACCACACTTTTAATATCAAAAGTATTTTGATATTTTTACTTTATTTCAGAAAGGCTTTGGAGAGCAAACCTACATATAGAATATCTCAAATATATCAAGAAAAATGTTTTAATACTTTAAGAAGTTTTAATTATCATGTAAATTTGATTCTCAAAGATTTATCTTTAAATATCTAAAATTTGAAAGCGAAATTCGTTGGTTTTGCTCTAAACAAATTTCCTATATATACACTAACAACTTTTAGCTTTTAAAACATTTTTCTCGAAGACTTCTTTTTTTTAAATTTACTATCGGCTATAATTGAGAAATTTGCATACCGAATTACGCTACTAAAAATTTAAACTTATTTATTTCCAGACAAGGAATAAAATATAATAAAACTATAACACTTCATTTCTCTCTTAGTGCGTAAACGTTCTACATGTAAACTTTTTTCCCAATTATCTTGAAATTATATCCTGAAGTGACAAAAGTCATGGGATGACTGTTAATATCGTGTCGGTCCTACTTTCGTGTCATGGAGTCCACAAGTCGTTGGAAGTCCTCTGCAGGAATATTGAGCCATGCTGTCTGTATAAACGTCCATAATTGTGAAAGTGTGGATAATGCAGGAGTTTGGGCACGAATGGACCTTTCGATGATGTCCCATAAATGCTCGATGTGATTCATATCGGGCGATCTAGGTGGCCAGATAATGCGCTGGAATTGTCCGGAATGTTCTTCAAACCAATCGCGAACAGTTCTGGCCCGGTGACATGGCGCATTGTCATCCATAAAAATCCCATCGTTGTGTGGGTACGTTAAGTCCATGAATGGATGCAAGTGATCTGCAAGCAGCTGAACATAACCATTTTAAGTCAATGATCGGTTCAGTTGCACCAGAGGACCAAGTCCATGCCATGTAAAAACAGCCCACACCATTATGCAGCCACCACCAGCTTGAACAGTGCCTTGTAGACAGTTTGGGTCCATGGCTTAGTGGAGTTTGCACCACACTCGAACTCTACCATCACCTCGTAACAACTGAAATCGTGACTCATCTGACCACGCCACGGTTTTCCACTGGTCTAGGGACCAGTCGATATGCTCACGAGCCCAGGAGAGTCGCTGCAGGCGATGTCGTGCTGTCAGTAAAGGCACTCGAGTCAGTCTTCTGCTGTCATAGCCCAAGGAAGACAAATTTCGCCGCACAGTCCTATCGGACACGTCCCTTGTATGTCCCACATTGATCCCTGCAGTTATTTGACGAAGTGTTGCGTGTCTATTAACATTGACCATTCTACACAGACGTCGGCGGTCTCGGTCGTTAAGTGCAGGTGGTCGCCCACTGCGCTGCCCATGATGGGATGCGATGCCTGAAATTTCATACTCTCGGCACACTCTTGATACTGTGGATCTCGGAATGTTGAATTCACTAATGATATCCGCAATGGAATGACCCGTGCGTCTAGCTCCAACTAACATTCCACGTTCAAAGTCTGTTAATTCTCGTCGTGCAGCCATAAATCACGAAAAACCTGTTTACATGAATAACTTGAACACAAATGAAATCTCTGGAAAACGAACCGCACATTTATAATTTTTCGCTGCGTTATTACTGCCATCGGTATATTTGCATATTGCTATCCCATGACTTTTGTCACTTCAGTGTATAATTAACCAAATTAAATATGATATAAGCCCATATTTTATATTTAAAATTCAATGAAAAGCGCGAACAAAGTCTATAAGGAAATCTGTCTAACCCATTTGCGTGTTTCGTAATAAGCATATTTATCTACTTCAAAAACTGCTTCAATTTTAACTGAATCATTAATGTAGATATGTATATTGTCGTTTAATTTTCATTATAATCTTACTTGAATAGAGCATCATTCAAATGGCCCGCAAAGATTTTTCTGTTTATTTTTACGAGTTATACTCTTTCGTAATCTAGAAATGTTTGTTACATGAAGAAAACAAAGCAAATTCAGTGCTTGATTTTTAGATTAAATATAGAATTGCAGTCCCTGTCTTAGAAGGATTCAATTCATGCTGTATGAACCATCTTTCTTTTCTCTCTGGAATCAAGATCCTTAGATGGAATTGGCCAATTTATTCACCACTGTTTTATTGAAAAGAAAATCTCTATGTGGATGATTGTTGTCTTAAAAATAATTTGCACCAATTAAAGAAGGGATGGGGCTCCAATATTACATCAAGATTACTTAACAGTATTAAAATTTTTTTGGCAAGGACATGAAGTCAACTAAATACATAAATAAATTGTTCCAGGTTGCCTTTGTATATATGTGTATGCAGGGCCTTACTAAGACAGGGACTGTTGCCCCGGGCCTCCACATACGTGGGGACCTCCAAATCTAGTAGAAGTTTTATTTTACCTTCCCTTCTTTAATGAATGTTCTTCATTACTAAAGCGGTGAAGCACAGGAGGCCCTAAAGAAGTTTTTACCCCGGTCCCAAACTAGGCTAATCGGGCCCTGTGTGTACGCCAGAATCATTGGTTAGGCTTAATTTATCTGAATGATTTTATTTACCGGGATAGGATCCCAGCAAATAGATTGATCTTTCCTTTACCTATGCTTTAATTTCATTGTTAACTGATAGTTTTACTCATGGTCTATGATGTTCAACGAGTTCCATTTTGTGTTTGAGATTGCTCTCGCTTCTAACCATTTCAACCCTGAATTTTTAAAATGTGGATTAAAGAAAAAAAATGATGGACATTAGTGATATGGGTCACCAAGAGAACATCCACATTTGATTTCATCTCATTTTCACCACGGTATAGGAACCAGGAAGTCGTGACAAATACCACCATCAGGTTTGAAAAGAAATGGTAATTGAGATATTAAAATACCGTGGTGGCAAATGCCACGGGGAGGGTCTAAAGGGTTTAAAGCTAGAGGTTGGAAAAGTTTTAAGATTAGAAATGGTTTTCCGTTTAAAAGCAATACCGAACCTCCACATAAGGATGAAATCCTCGAAGAATTCAGGGGAAGTGTAGATATTTCGAATACTGATTCAGGGGAAGGGTAGATATTCGATACTTTTGCTCTTAGAGGTATGTCACGACTCACTTCCGAAAATGATTTTAATTCTGTTTTTTTAACGTATACTTCCAAAAAAGTAGAGTAGAATTTCTTCAGGAATGTAAACAGATCTCACAGGAATTTGCAGTCTTTCTGATTCCTTAGATAATATATTGTCCCGTGGAGTCCAGTTAATAATTTTATAATTTGCAGATAGATAAATTGAGAGATCATTTGGATGTAACTGTTTTAGTAATGATAAGTGATTTTTTTCTCGTGTTTTTGGAGCTTTTCAAAACTATATCAATAGATAGAATGATGTCTAAAACATTCGTAGTGGTTGGAACTTTTTTTCATTTAATTGTAATTCTTAAAAGTTACTGATAAATGACGGTGGTATATAAATCTTTGATTTGAAAACGTATATAACATATTTTTTATTGAATTAATAAAATTTAAAATATTGGGATTTGTGTGGTTTCGAGACTTTTTAGTGTAAACATGTAATGCTTTATGTCAAAAGATTCTATAATATTTTAATTATTTAGAACCCTCAGAATAAAGCATATTTTGAAATGATTTGAACAAACGTTTTCTGCCGTTTCTAAATAAAAATATGTCAAACACTTTATTCTCAAAACTAACAAAATGACAAAATTTTGAAATCATATATTCTCTAAAATTAAGGAAAAGAATGTATGCGTAGATATGGAAAGTATTTATTCAAAAGTTCTGAAGCTAAAATATATCTGATTTTGAAATACGCCTGCTTTCAGAAATGTGATTGATAAGTAATTAATCATAAATATCGTTTCTTTCGTTTCATTATTAAAAAAAAATTAATTGACAGAAATTCTGCACTGACTGGTTTTACTGTATTGAGCATAAAGAATATTAATATAACTTAACCTAATAATTTTTCAAAAAAATTAGAAAATAAATTTACTGTTAGAAAGTAAGAAAAGCAATTTTCTTTTTATTGAAATAGGAGCTCAAAACTAAACAATTAAATTTTAAAATTCTGATATCTTTATTGAAAATGATTCAAGATTTTAAGATTTACATAAGAAAAAAAAATTAACATCAGTAATTAAAAAATATATTTAAAATAAGTAAAGCTGAAAAATTATAATGTGTTTAACTTTCATATAATAATATTATCATGCTTTTCGCACTTTTGGGATTTAATTCGCTTTCATGTTTTTGAATAAAAATATAATTTGCACTTATCTAAATGCATACATAAATTATTATTTTTAAAGTTAATCATGGTGTTTTTTTAATCATTTTTTATTTTATGAAGGAGTAGAGCCCTTCTCCCCCTGTTCGCTTTCACTAGTTAAGCCTGATGCTGAGATTGAATCATGCATGTCCTCAGGTTAGTAAGTTTCTTAGAGGATTGATACCCTTCTGTCAGAGAACAAAAGTAAATGGAAACGAACTATTTTAAAAAGTCTCACATACAAAAAAGATAGATTACAAATAAAAGAAAATATTTTAGCATTAGTTAATTAGCAATGGAGGAGAAACCTCATCACAGTTTTAAATTTTTGGCAGGCGTGAAGAATAAATCTATAAAAAATTTTTAAAAAATTAGGCAACACACACAAAAAATTTAAAGCGTTAAAATATACTTACTAATATAATATTTCATGTAATTTAATTTTTACTAACTAAGAGCATTTTAAAAAGCAATATTTGTAATGTTGCTTACTTCATTTTGAATTCTAATTCTAGCTTTAGATTTCGTTCTAGACACTACAATTGCTCCCGACAATTGACCATGCAGAAATATTTCACTTTTACCATTAATAATCCCACCGATTTTGCCAAATTAAACCATGCGTATTACTGATGGTCATGGTAAAAAAATTAATTAGTACTTTAATATTTTTGAATCAGTTGCCATACGTCGTATATGAGGAATATGACCTTTGTTGTGACCCATCTCAATTTGCAAAAAAGTCTGTATTGAAACTGAAAATCATTGCTGATTTGATTGCTTAACAAATACAAGGAGAAGAGATTATTTAAATTGAATTCTATTATTGTTAACGGAGAGATGAAAAATTGATATTAATTGTAAAAGATTACTAACCGAAAAGCTATTCATTAGTGTTGCCGCAAGCAGTGTCTCTTACAGTAAAATTAAATATATATATATATATATATATATATATATATATATATAGAGAGAGAGAGAGAGAGAGAGAGAGAGAGAGAGAGAGAGAGAGAGATAAAATTTTAAACACAATTCTGTTAATTTAATGTTAATTAAATTTTACTTTTCCCTTTTCTTATCACCATTTCACCGCCATTTCTATCACAAACACTTAACACAACGTGATAATAATTTTCTTTAAAATTTTGAATCAAACTGGAAAAACAAACATTAAATGGTATGGACCAGTGACTCTCTATCAGCTAATTACAAAGGGAATAAAACGTACTGTTTACAACTTTTTATGTAATAGAGAGAACTAATCTTAACAAATATTTACTCTTCTAATTTTATTTATATGAACTTCTATAGAATTAAAACCTACTCTTTCATTTTCCCAACAAATTTTTTGATTCCATAAAGGAATTTGGAATAACATGGAAAAAATTCCTTACGAAAAATATATTAAATTTGTTTTTAAAATAAAAGAATTTTCATGGAATCCAAATCATCAGTAAAAAAAGATCTCTAATTCGTCAGTTTGGCATCGATAATTAGATGTGATTCTTTTTATTCCTACGCAAAAGGATTAAATAACTGTTTAAAGTAATTTATTTAATCAAAAATAAGTCGAGAAAAATATACCCGCATATTTACTTTGTTATGGTCTTGTTTGCTTTGGATATTAACCAAACCCCGTTTAATATCCTTCTAAGTGTAAAATTCACGGGTATTAAACAGCTGAATGGTTATAAAAGAGTCACCTATTATTAAGTAATGTAAAATAAATGTATAAATTTCTTAAAAGAAAATAAATAAATAAAAAATAACGAGGTTACTTCTAAGATTATTTTGTTTTATTTATAGAAATTACTGATGGAAACCGAATATTTCATTTAACATTGCAATTTACACTGCAAAAAATGAATAATAAAATAAGTGAAATTGTCCTACAATAAAAATATATGAATTTAAATACAAAATATATTGTTGATAAAGCTAAATTGGACAAAATGAGTTTTAAATATACAAATAGTAATTTCAAATATCAATGAAATTATATTTTTTAATAATAAATAGTATTATATTACAATTTTTTAATTAACATGTATTTCAATTACAGAAATCAGTGAAAATCATAAAAAGGTTTAGGAAGTGCTTTTTTTTCTCCATAAAATGGCACTTTATTTTCTACAGGTATTCATTAAATTTATAATTTTTAATTGAATACATATTATAGATACCTAACTAAAATGATTAATTATTTAAAGTTAGGAAAATAAGGTATATACTTTCTAATAATTGTCTATTAATACTAAGTAATAGGAAACCATTTGAAAAAAAAATATGTGATTTCTCAATTTAAAGATATTTTACTAAACTTTTCAAATATTTTCCTAAGGAGCTATTATAGCTGAGAACACATTTTACCCTAATTTTTCTTTTGGTAAGCACAACTGAGGAATCAATTAATAGTACTTCTTTCAGAATCTGGTGTTAATAGGTACAATGGATCGAACTTTTTAAAAAACTTTGGATTACCAAAAATATAGGGGAAGTTTTTTTTATCACCCTGTATATTATAATTTATGTTTTCTCTGTATAATTTGAACTGTAGTGTCCTAGTTATAAAGTCTTGTAATCGAGATGAATGGATTAAGATTTGTAGCCCGATTCCTTTTAAAGACTTGCTGTTACACATTATATATGTATGTCTGTGGCAGCAGCCTTAAAACATATAACTTGCTTGGTTACAAATAAAAATTAGGAATTAAGCCACCAGCTATGCATATTACAATTTTAAAATGATTCTTCTTTTTAATGAATGAAATCATTGATATTTTACTCTTGGGGAATTTGACACTGAATCAATGATACCAGAAGTTCATTATTCCAGTCATTATACTTACAATGGATTTGAAATCGATGCATTTAATTTTAAAAAAATGTCCTACGAATGATTAGATTATGTACTAACTCTAAATAAACTGAAAGGATTTTATGCATTTCAAGCAATTCATTTGATTTCCGGAATCCTTACCCATAAGAAATTTTAATAGCAAACCCGAAACAAAACGGTTTGGTTTGATTTGTTACCACAAGGGCTATAGATTTGGCAATGCCACGACAGAAAAGATCTGTATTTTTATAACACGAAAAATAATTATAAGAAAATATTTAGTTTATTTTCGGACATACTACATTTCTTAGGTTGCTTTTTTTTCGTCAATTTTTAAAATAATAGTTAAATTGTTTCCGACATGTATATGGTTGATATTTCTATAAATTCTGTTTTTAAAATTTTTTGGAAAAATCGAAACTTGTTTACATCCATTATTGCATTTTGTATAATAATTTTAACACTCATGCTTTAATTTAATAATTCGTTTCTAAAAAAAATTGTGTTTACTCTAAATTCTTTGATTGATTTTATTTAAAAACAAAGAAAATGGTCAGTCAAAGAATGGGCAGTCAAATTATAGTCTGCAAACTGACAAAATTAACTGACTGTAAAATTTCGTTTTTTTAAAAAAAATTCAGTTCTATGATTTCTTTACTTAATCGAATAAATATTGTTACGAAAATTACCTGGTTTGCTTGTAGTGATTGTATGGCATTGGGATAGTAGGTCTCAGTAGAAAACAACGACGACATTTATTTTTCACGAATACACTAGCGCATGATTACAAATACAAAGACGACAAATTTGTACAACGGAGAACACACAGCAGCACACAACAGACAGCATCTAGCAGGAAAGGGGATTCTCGGACCTCCGCTCTACAATCTTTCCCAACGGCTGCGAAAATGAGTTGTCTCCTCGCTTTAGCTGCCAACTTACTATCACACGACTGCTGCTCCACACACGACACGAAGCTGCTTATAGAGTAGACAAAACTACTCGGCACACAACAGTTAAGTACTTACTTGAGCTCCCCAAAATGATGGCACTCAACGGTTGCTTCGTCATACTCTCAAAAAATGCGTTATTTGTCTTCTACTCCAACTCCGCTTCCTGTTCGATTCCACCACCCCTATGAAGCTTGAGACTGCTGGCCTTTTATAATTATAGGGAGGTGGACCGGGAACATTCTGGGACAATTAGGGTCCATCTCAGTTTCTATTGGACGGATCGTTAAAATTCTCGAAATTTTCAGCAATAACCATCTTGTCACCAAAGTCACCAAGTGGTCGCCAAACTCTGTGTGTCATTGACGCTGTGTTCATTTGCTCAACGCACGGCAGGACAGATCATAACGTCCTTCTTACGATGACACCATTTTAGACAGGAATCAAAATGCCATGCTTTTTAAGAACACAAATAACTTTCTTTTACTAACATTTCATCTCTTTTTCATTTGTTAATGATAATATCTGGTCGTATTCCAAGTATATGCATTAATATTTACAGAAGAAATATTTCATCACTGAAATAATAATGTGTCTAAATCTTTAAATCAAATCAAATAAAATATTAAAGTTATTTTAATATTAAATTAACAGAATTTGTTTCGAATCGTTTAACATTTTGTAATTAATCGAGTGAACCAAGATTACTTTCTCTTAATTCAATAACTACTAAATGTAAATATGTGTATTAATAAAAAATAATTTATATACATATTATAAGAAAAATTTCTTTATTATAATTTGAGTTTTTAATTAACTTATAATTTCTTCCAATATAAACCTTATCTTGAGAAAGGATAAAATTGACTGTTTTTTTTTTTCATACATTAATTTTTATTTTGCTATATTTTTACTTTTCAAATACTACTTATTTATTCACCTAAATATAGCACTCATTGGAAGATTCACGTACAAATACATTTTTGAATATGTATGTTTTACAAAACTCTTTCGCATGAAATGAAGTGTTTCCAAGAGAAATCTAATCCTTTAAAAGGATAACTCTTTATTCAAAAAAAACTCTTTATTCAAATTAATAAACTCTTTATTTAACTAATAAACTCTTCATTCAACTCTTTAACTAAAACTCTTTATCAATTTCTTTATTCAAACTAATAATCTTTATTCAAACTAAGCTCTTTATTCTCTAAAAACAAAAACTCTTTATTCAAACTAATAATCTACATTATTCTAAATTTCTTTTCACGGTTCTATAATTTTTAATTATTAACTGGTTATAATATTCTCCAGGAATTTATAGCGAAATAATTTTTTAAATGCAGTTATCCAAATGAGCAAGTATTATTTACAGATGACTTATCATAAAACAATTTAACAGTACATAAAAATCAGTTCAATTTTCGAAGCAAAATTAATTACCACGAACTTTCTTAAAAATCAAATCCCTTTCGCCAGAAGAGTTCGTCTGCCGTGCACCTCGCATTCAAAAGTCATTTGGGATTTTTGAGTCGCATTTCTCATTACATAGTTGATAAATTTAGTTATGTACTTAATAATATAAAAGTAATAGCAGAACACTTTTAGTCCTCCAAAAAAGATTTTAAAAAATTACAATTGTTAGAAATTATCGCTATCTTCTTTAATTATTCTGCCACTTCTAACGTTTACAGTACAATTTATTCAAGATAAAAACTAAAAATCTTATTTTTTCACTTGAAAAATAACTTTAAAAAAATCTTTTTTTCATATCTATTGCCTTATAGCTTTTATGTTCCTTTACAAATCTTTATGCTCTCATTGTTAATTTCTCATACTTTCTCAATGTCAAAACCAATTGACACTTGGTGCATTTTTGTAATTAACATTTCCCTAATGAACGGTTTTAAGACTAGAATATTATCTAAAGCGCTGCGACCGGGTCTGAATCCACTTTGAAATTTAGAGAGCCGTTTTTTCTCTTCTAAAACATGGACTAATGTTGCATCGATCTTTCTTTCTAGAGTTTTACATAAACAACTTGTAAAGGTTAAAGGTGTAGTTTTATTAAAACTCTGAATTGTTGCCAGATTTCGAATGAGAATGATCGTACTTGGGGGCTATGATATTTTAAAAGATGTAACTCATAGATTTTCGTTGAAAACTTCAACTTTTTATTCAAAAAAATTTTACGATAAGAATTTTTAACGTGTGTATTAATGACGTCTTATCTAATGATTTTATTCAAATTGAAGTATTTTAGCAAGGTAGTATTTGGGGTGTTGTTTTATTTACCAATAACCAACTTTGACGACCACCTGGTTCGCCAGTATTAATACTCGCTAAAATGATCAATTAATATTTTATTTAACATTTTCACATCATAGGGTTTTTAACAAAATATTTATAAGCTTTAAATTTTGATAGTTATATTATTTATTTATACTATTATGTAGACCTTAAGCAGTTATGTTTGTTGCATCACGCATCTCTCTAATTTTCTATGATGCCCGTAAAATTCAATTTGAAATTAAAATGGAAAAAATGAAACTAAAATATAAAGGCGTATTTTAGTGAATCCAAGGATATATTTTTAAAATTATAAGGTCTGAAAGCAGAGTCGTTCGTAATTGAAGTCTTACGTGCTCTACAAAATAGTTTTCATGATTTATAAAAGCTTAAGGAATTATTCAGCAATTTTTCACAGTTTCTCTCAGGCTCTCGCAAGCACACAACATCTAAACATCTTAATTCAAGATCCCCAAGTACTTTAACATCCTTTAACTGTAACCTTTATGCTCCAATGGGATAACAGCCTTTTTCTCCATATCCCCCACTTTTTATATTCAAGTTCATTGAAGCTATCAGGAGAATGCTTTCAAGAAGCATTTACCGAAATTCGAATAGGATATGTTTACTGTCACACGCCAAAACAAACGGAAAAGGTGAAACCAGTGTCATAAAAAACATAAATTATTCTTCTATAAGTAGGCAAATTCGTGTTCATATGTTTATGCCAAATTGGACCGCGTCCAGAAAGCATAGTAATTCAATTATGGAAGGAACATTTCCTGTGATTGCTAGAAATGATAACGTTTATAACAAGAATTAAAGAAAAGGACATCATATTTCCTTCAACCAATTGAAACAAACATATTATTTGCCTCAGACAAATATGATTCTTTATACCTTATAAATGAAGGAAAGCAAAACACTCCATTAAGCTGAAATGGAAATATGAATGATTCACAATTTAAACAACACGTAATGAAATAAATCTTGCTGCGCGTTATTAAGCGTTACAACATTAAACTCTGCATATTAATTTTTGAATTAAAGATAGATTTACACTCGGCCAGCTACAAACCACTAGTAAGACCACAGATTTTTCCCTTGCGACAAGAACTTGCTATTGTCCTACCTCTTGGCGCATGCTCAATTTTTACTTACTGGAATCTTACCGGCGAAATGTAAGCCCGCATTAACGATCATAAATGTTAAGGAAATATCAACTATATTTTTTACGTTTATGTAATATTCATATTATATTAATGAATTTTTTTTCTTATTGTGTCGCATCTACGTTGCTTGGAAAGAGATTAGTGCACTTTATATAAATCACATGTTTATTTCAATAAATTTATGCAGATCATGCATGCCAACAGTAGAATTTTATTTATAGAAATAGAATAATAATTAAAAAGAAAAAAAATATCTTCAAAATGTTTTTTAAAGAACTCTTATACCTTCTTGCAGAGTGTCGTTTCTTTCGAAATTTCAACTTGTCATGCAAAAATCCAAAATTATCGTAATAATTAGATTACTTATTAGAAATCAGATTTCTTTCTTGATTTGTAGCCGAAATGGTGAAATTTGTTGCTTATGAAGGGAAATATTTTTATTAAATCGATTTTCATGTCTCTTTTTAATATATAAGAAGGTGAGTTCTTACTGTTATACTTAGTAATATGACATGAAGAAAATTGTATTGCTCTGAAATATAAACCTTTAAAATGCAACAGAGTTTAACGAATATAAAAAAAATATTTTTGAAACCAATGCATATAGTTCTAAAATTAATATTTGTTAACTGAGGAAGAATTTAGTTTAATATTATAAAATGAATTGAAGTAGTCGCGATGATTTTAACATTCAACACTCACATTGTCAAAAAGTCTAAATCTTGCACATTAATTTTTTTAAAAAACTATTTATTGCATGTAAAAATTAAAAAAATATATTAGTAAAAAAATTTTATGTTGCTTTAGAAAGTGGTTCCTCATATATTTACTTAATATTTATATATAACATTTAATTTAATTTTGATATTCTTAAAAATTGCATCAAATCCATTTTTCAATGAAAAATTATTGAATTTGAATATCAATTCAAACTTCCCAGAATAAATGAGGGTAAAAATTATAAAATAAAACTTTTAATTTAAACAAATTGTTGATAAATCAACAAATTTTATTTCACGTTGAATCAAAATAAATGTATCATAATTTCAATTCAGTTAATTAGTTAGAAAATTCAACCTTTGCTTTAAATTGCTCCTTAATAAAAATAATAACTACTAATTTTAAATTACAGCAATATTTCATGATTTTTTCTTATACTTTTCTTTCATTAATCGATTTTATTTTACATCTGGAATTGAATCAGGATATCTACTTATTTAATGAGTAAAAACTATTTCATCTTTTGAAACTTGAATTTTTTACTTCTCTTATCTTACAAAGAATTTTCTTTTTATTTTTCTTCTCTAGAATATTATTAAACTTGTTAAATTTCAAACGAATAATAAAAAACTATGATATTCAGCTTAAATAAAGGTGAAATTCTTTTTAAAAATGCTTTATGTAACTACCTGTAACTGATTTTTAATAAAAATATGTTTTTTCATTAGCTATTAAAATTGAAATGTTAAAGATATCGAAATATTTCTTTCCTAATTGTCCGATTTTTATTTTCAATCTTTATTTCTGAAACTGTACATTTGAATATTTTTATTAAAGGACGTAACTTATCTTTTCCAAAGGATCAAATATTTCTTAACGTCCTTAATAATATTTTTGAGACATTAAAAAAACAGAGGATGTTATCAGGGAATCTTCACTCCTTTCATCCTATCTAGACATCTTGCTAAAAATGAATATCTTAACGATGTTTGTATATAACCTATAAATAATTCCTAAAATTTAACAGAATATTTTGTTTAGTTGTTATTAAGAAAGACTGTTTACAAAGTTAAACGTTTTTCTGGTTTTTCTACGAGACTACGCAATCTTCGGGGAAACTTCAAGTACATTTATTACTTTGCCAACGAATTTAAAGTCAAAGCAACACATTTACTGGATAAATTGCTTTTATTTTTTTTTTCAGTGGATGTGTTCCTTGGATAAAAAGAATTTAGTTTTTAATGCAATTTTCCGCCCTATAACTCCAAAAAGAATTGCATTGATGGCTCTTGATAACTGAACCTTAACATTTGAAGTTGCTTTTTTCTGCTCAGAATTTCAAACTACACAGTTCCTTGTTTTTTCCCTGATGCCTTTTAGGCTGTTCCGCCTTTAAAGTGTAGCTGTTCTGCAAGATTGAGTAATCTTTTTATTTCGCCGCATGTCGTAAGAAACCATCCTATGAAACCAAACATTTTAAACAATTTTTTTCCAAAAGTTAATTTTTAAGATTTTTTTTTATTACATTACACTTTTTGGGATTTCTCGCGTGAAAGTTGAAAGTTTTTCTTGAATTAGATTCCAAAGGGGTATAGATAGATACATAAAAGTTCTAAGAAAATTAAAATTTTAAATAATGTAAATTGCAAAACAAGTCAATTATAATTTGATTGGATTTAATTTCAAACAGAAACTTAGTGAAACTGATTAATTAACTCAATTTCTGAACTATATAGCAAAACTATATGGTACTTAATAATAACACTGGTTATAAAAATTCCTAAATTTAAGTACCACTCGGCTTTAATGGCAACAAGAAAGAAATTACACAAAATTATAAAAATATACTCTTGTGCATGAGGCATTATTTATTATGAAATATTTCTAACGTGCAAATCCCGTCATATATAGTTTGATGATTAAACCCGCCAAATTGGCGAATTTTTTTCTTGACACTCTTTTTGGTTACCATTCAATCAGCCCAAATTTATTTAAAAAATGAATCTGAATTTCTCTTAATCTTAAATTTCGTATTTAACAGTTTACATTTTGATATGGATTGATAAATTCATTGTATGCTCAGTTTAAATTTGTCAAATAAATTCATATGAATAATGGGAAGAATGTAAGATCAAATGTGTTTAGCTGTAAAAACTTATCGTTGAGCATGTACTTTAAACATATGTATTTTCAGAACACATTCAAACATATGTATACCTAAACACATGGAGTCATTTGCACTACATATTTCTTTAAGTTAAACTCTAACTAGAGAACCTAATCTTAATGATTCAATGTATTTTTATTTAATGTTAGCTGCATTCCAGGCACAAATGTCTTTTTCAATAATAAAGATGATAACTTCTGAATACCTCATTTCTTTTCTTTTGTTCTGGGCTTATCAGTTTTTATTAACTCTAATTATATTAAAGTTAATATAAATAGAGATGGATATTCCCCCATAACAATAAGGAAATAGATAAATAATTACATTCTTAAAGATATAATTTTCATTTTCTTTCCTCGCCTCAGGCAAGAATAAATCTAAAAAAATAGCACGAGATAAATATGATCTTAAATCCCATCTCGCATCTCGTCTTTTCTACATACAAGTATATTGAGGAATGAAATAATATCTGCAGATTTTGATACATTGTCAGATTAATTTTTTGGCAATAATGAAGCAGGTCATCAAGTAAATTTTATGCAAGTTCTGCAAGTTAATTGAAATATTTTTTGCAAATAGTTATATGGAAAAATGTTTCATTTTGGTAAATTATTGAAATATCAAGTGATTTAAAAGAAATATTAATGCAGGCAACATGTATATACCTTGTCATTTTCCCTTAAAACTTGACTCAGTTGCATGTTTGTTTCTCTTATCTTGAATATATTTTTATTCATTTCAATTTTTTCATTGAATGAGTCACTTTAGTACTGCAAGCAACCAAAAAAACTTCGTCTCGCATTTATTGTTTAAAAAAATATCCCATTTCTTATTTATTTCACTTCATACAAGCACATGTTTAAAATGACAATTTTCTAGGATTTATTTGAAGTAGTAATTAACCTTTTTTAAATCAGAGATTTTGTAAATGCCCTAGCAACACATTATTAAAAACTGATTTTTTTGAAATGCTCGTGCAGATGCTAAAATGTTAATTTTTCGTCTAGAAATTTTTGTTGAAGAAAACTAAAAACCTAAAAACCTAGAAAACCTAAAAACAGCATCATGTTCTGACGTGATAAAAAATTAGAAAAATTGAGCATGGGTTGTATGTTTCAATCACATTTCCAATGATAAGTAAAAATGAGACTCCTTTTTTCCTCATTCTCTTGATAAATGCGTTTATTAGACTATCAAAATATTTATTATACTTTTGCATTTATTGTTTTAATATTTGAAATAAAGTGTGAAAATGTTTGCATGTTTAATACTTCTGATATCAATTATTCTTTTGAATGAAAGATCGTTATTTTATTTTTTTAACATTAAAAAGAAAAGTAGGAATTTTCTTTTGTATTAAAGAATTTTTTTTTCACACAAACATTGTTTATTTAGATGCTTTTCGGAGAAAGAAAAAGAAAAAAAAAGAAGAAATGCTAGAAAATTTTCTGTCTTAACAATTGGTTGGCTATGTCCTGCAATCTGGCGCAATCATTCCTGTTAGAGTTGAAACTAATCCATAACTTATCTACGGGGAAAATACGCAATTCCCTGGCTTCAAGACCGGTCACTCGAAAAGAAAACTAGTTTTTCCCTTATGTGTTATTGGATTTTCACAAATAATCAGACCAGACTATTCGAGGTGACAGTTCCGTTCTTCGTGCTTTATATCACAACGGCAGATACTCAATTTCGGTAACGACCGATGATGACTTTTTTTTAAATCGTGGATATATGCCTATTCATTTATTGAACCATGAAAGATCCGATGTTAGGAAGTCAGCAATTCTTTTGCACTTGAACAAAATAGAGTTGATATTCCTTTGCCTTAACCCGAGACAATAAGAAAATTCACAAATGTTAACTATATTTTGTAGTTCTGGTAATATAACATAGCCTGTAAAGCTCGAAATTTCTCCTTTAAAGGCATGATGAAGAATGATTTTATGGTATTGCCTACTGGTCTTTCTACCCTCTCCTTAACATGAATGACTATCTTTTTTACATAGAAACAATATCGTCATCTAGTGACATTACACTATTATAAATTATTTATTTTTGCAGTTTGTTTTTCCTATGGACTATATAATGGGGCTAAACCAAGATTCAATGTAACATGTAAATCAGAATAGACTTTACATAGATCTGAGAAGGATCACTTTAATCATAACTACGTGTTTAAAAATTTACCTTACACTAACACGGTCAAATATGAACTCTCACTAATTTACGGTGCATTTAATCTTCGAATATATAATGTTAGGAACTGATAAAATCTCTGAGGGAATAGCAGTCTTGGTATTGTTGAAGAATAGAATAAAGGAATAGAATTGTAGAAGAATAAAATCAAACTGGCATTGTAAAAAGCATTTTGGTTATACAATGGAAAATATATAAAGGATTTGAAAGTTATTTTTGTCAAGCTTTTCAAAAATTGAAAAACTAGAATTTTATTTATTTATCTTTATTGTTATTGCGATTGGTATATATTGTATGCAAGTATATCCCATAATTCTTCTGAAACAAAGTACAGAACAATGTTGAAATTATATTGTACATATCGTCGAGTAAATTCTGTTGAAAGTTAAGGTGAAATTAAAGTATGCATTTGTATTCTTACATTAAGTTTCCTCCATAATGATTCGCTTTTATAGCATTTTACTTGGTGATCATACAGTCAGTTTCCCCACATAACATCAAACTTTCTTCTCGTGCAATATTGCGGGTAAATACTTGTACAATTATAATTAAATATATAAATATTAATATACATTAGATATTATTAATATATGTTTCTTATAAATTATTTTTCAAATCTTCATCCTTTTTCTACGAGTATTTCACACATATTTGTTTATGAATACAATTATTTAAAAATAGGAATATTTCCAAAATCTTACATATCAAAATGAAATGCTTTTTGGGTGGGAGGGGGGATGTTTTATTAATATGTATTTTCAATCAATAATTTTCAATAATTTCCTGTTATTACTTGAAACTGATTTTTTGGAATACAACGTTTTATGCATTCATATTTTAAGAGGTTTTATATTGTCTCCCACTCTTTGAATGATATTTATTTTCAATGTACTACTTAAACCAGGAATCGTAATTTTTAATTAGATATCGTTAAAATTTTCCCTTGATTGCAAAATACAGATTTGATTCTTATATTCATTAAAATTTTATAGATTTCTGTCTTTCGTAGTATTTGGAATTTCACAACAGCTAAGAATGTGCAGGAGGCTTATGAAAGAGAAATTAGAAGTTGTGAGTTGATTAATTTTGACATTGTTCCTATGATATCCGTAAATAAATAACAGTTATCAAAATGATACATTATTATATTACACTTTATAAATATTACACTTCATGTGTTGATTCTGAGCTTTCTGCTCCTTTATATTCTGAAATTTTTAGAGAATTTCGGGGACTTACTATGATTATAAATTTATTTTTTATGTAACTACATGTATTTGAATAAGATTTATTTTTAAGACTTTATTCTTTTCTTATATCTTAACTCTTTAGTTGAAAGTTAAAGGGTTACCCTTTTGAAGCGGCAACCCCATTAACTTTTAAGACTTTCTGAACACCTCTTCGAATCTCAGGGGCAGTTACTCACCGTTAGCCGAAGTAAAAAATCTGCCATCGCTCTGTTTTCAATAATTACCTTGCTTTTTTCCGACAACGAGTGTTTTTTTTTAGTACCGGCCTAAATGTTTTCCAAACCATTTAAATAATTGAAATAAAAAAAATGTCCTTAATATCACTCTCAAAAACATATTTCTTTTTCATCTAATTTTAAACAGATTTTTAGAGTATTAATTTAATTTTTTATATAATACTTCATACTTTAAATATGTAATTTTTTACATAACATATATAGTTTGTATATTAATGCTATTAAGATATTTTTACATAGTATGGATGTCAATGTAATTCACTGATAGACGAAATAATGTTTTAAATATTCATTTAATACTGAAATAAAAATATCCGTTGAAAAAAATTGGGAAAATAGCACTTTGAAAGTCATTTCGAAAAAAATACGTTCTTTTAACTCTTAGCTAAGATTAATTTTCATTACCTTTAGTATTACATTAAAAAATATATAAACTGTTATTCTCGATGAAATTTTTAATTTAAAATATTTTGAGTTTTTAATCGTAATGCAAAGCGATTGTTCAGGCATTTAATTACATTTTTAAAGAAGCTTTCACATTTTGTTTTCAAAAACTTAAGTTTTATAGTTTTTATTTCACTCATCAAAAAATAAAATAAATAAAGATTAAAATGACATCTGCTATGCATATTTCAATATATCATGTCAGAACATAATTTCTTGAACGACCATGAACCACGTGCTTGTGAAAGTTAAATTATATTTTTACTCATTTTAATTGTTTCATTGAAGGAGTCACTTTAGTACTGCAACTTTGTCTCGCATTTTTGTTAAATTGTTTGTTTAAAAAATACCGCATTTCCTATTTATTTCATTTCATAAAATCAAGTGCTCAAAATGACATTTTTCTAGGTTTTATTTGCTTTAGTCATTAAGTTATTTTTTTTAATCAGAGCTTTTTAAATGCAATGGCAACACGTTATTAAAAGCTGATTTTTTTAGATACTCATTCAGATAATAACATTTTTATTTTTCACCTACTAAATAAAATTTTCATATTTCGCCTACGGTCTTTTGTCGATGCCACAAATCTCATTCCCAAAATAACATCCTTTTCTGACGAAAATAAATGCGAAATAAATATAAATTCCCTAAATATCTTTATTTTGTAACTCATTATTGCTCGTCATTTAAAATTATTGTCAAATCTAGAGACTACATTATTCTAAACTTTATATATCTCATCCATCAAAACAATTCGATAAATGAGATAACTTGTTTTTAATATTTCATTTTATACTGATTTACAAAGAATCGTTCAATGAAATCTGGGGGAAAATTACTTTGTGAAGTATATTTCGCAAAAACTCCTTCAACTTTCAGTGTTAACATTGTATTTAGTTCATCATAAATATTACTTCTTTTATTATAAACAGTTTTGCAAAATTTTTCAAACTAAATTTCTAATTTTAAAATGTTATTTTAAGTTTTCAATAGTATATTTACGACAAGATCTTGTTACAATGACATAAAGTGAAATGTTGAACGTAAATTCTGAATTTAGTTGCCACAAATTACGCAAATTTTTACTAAATTATATTTTGATCATTGAAAAAGAAGTCGGAATAAATGTCAACACAAAAAAAATCCTTATTTTTCCTCTTAATTTTAATAAATTCTTATTAAAACAATCATTTGTCAATCGTAGATAATATTCCACGCATTACTGCTTATTTTTTGTGCATTAAATTAATCCAGAAAATAGATGAAATGATTTTAAAACTTCATTTTACAATAAAATAAGAAAAACAAATGAAATATGAGAAAATGCTTCAAACGATCAGCTGAAACATGATTTTTGACCAACCATCATCTTTGCTTGACAGATAATTGTCGCTCTCATAAGTAAAGTTAAATTGCTTTAATTTATTCAGCAGTGAATTCAATTTTACTTTCACTCATAAGGAACTAATAAGCGTTTAAACAAAAAATAAAAAAGATTTACATGAAAGCTGCTATGCGTATTTCAATGTATCATATCAGAACACGATTTCTTGAACGGCCAAGCACCATGTGCTCGTGCAAATTAAATTACATTTTTATTCATTTTAATTGTTTCATCGAATGAGTCGCTTTAGCATTGCAAACGATCCAAAAAACTTGATTGTGTAAAAAAATATCCTAATACCAATTTATTTCATTTTATATAACCAGGTGCTCAAAATGACATTTTTCTAGGTTTCATTTGCTTTAGTCGTTACATATTTTTTAAAAAAAATAAAAACTTTTGTAAATGCCATGGCAACACGCTATCCAAAGCTGACTTTTTGAAAACTCGTGCAGATAATAAAATTTTTATTTTTCGCCTACGGATTTTTGTTGACGCCAAAAACCTCATTCCCAAAACCACATCATGTTCTGACGTGATAAAACAAAACCCGATAAACGATACGTAAAATAAATAGTAGCGATTCAGAATAACATTTGTATAAGGAACTTGTCATTTGTATAACTCATCTCACTCTACGAAGGAGGAAAAAGGCTCTCAATCTTTTGGGGGTCTTTAAATGGTATTTGAAAGCCGTAATTTCTACTCGATATCCAACATTCTAACTCTTTTTTGATGATAGAATAAGATGGTGGGGATATAAAACGACTTTCTGCCCACTTTACTAGAAAATTATAAGGCAAATAAACCACAGTGTTTATGTAATAATTTGCCTTTATATCATTAAATTGGTTATAATGCTGATAAGAATTTCTAATGCTGATCCGAAGAATAAGCAACGGGTCGGTATCCGTATCTCCTTTCATCGTTAGCAGTGAACTTTTGTTAAAAATTTATTTTATAATAGTTATAAAATATTTCCAATTTTACAATAAAAACACAGGAAATAGAAACTTCAAATCAAAATACTAGAAATACAAATAAAAATAAAAATAAATAAATAAAATAAAAACAAAATCAAAGCACAAAGATTGTGCAGGCAACTAATTTATGAAATTCCTACCTAACTATACCCTCTTAAGGCGCATTAGAATCTTCTGTCCAAAAGCCGCGATCGTCAGAGATAACGGACCTCCTGAAGTGCTTAACATAGGCTCCGATTTTAATACCCACCTTCCTCGTAACAGAATCAGGTGCCCGAAACCGGCCCACTTGGACGTTAATGGAACATTCTCGAAGCGACTCAATCCGCCCCCCACTGTAAGCGTTAGGGGTAATGTAAAAATAGTAGCAATTGACCTTGAAATAAATCGGGCTCAAATTTTTTTAATCAACCTTATGATTTGAATATATTATTCCTTCTTTTTTGATAAACTAAGTTAACTTTATTGGCTTAAAATTTATTTACGTTATTTGTTCAACGTATTTCAACTACTGTAAAGATTAAGATGTATGTTGATTTTATGGGCATGGATCAACTAACAAATGACAAATGATTAATTTATTTTAAATGTGATAGAAAAACTTTAATATTTGGATAAAAACTGTTTTTTTTGGGGGGGATTATCATATTCATATTGTGTCTTTTAATTTTCTGAATTTCCCATGATTGATAATAGGAAAAAAACGTATTTTTTATTCAGTGAGATTTACTTTATATACGGTTTCCGGTTCGTTGGCTCATTTTAAGCGGAGCTTTCATTATACAATGTTTATCTAATACAAACATAAAAGGCCTTCACGAGTCTAATTTTTATAAAGCCCTAATTTCCACAAGGAAAAAGAATTCGAGGTTGTATTTAATTAACACGATTAATCTGTTTATCTGTTTTAAAAAAAGGGTTCCTTTCATCCACTTCCATCGCCACCAATTTTGTGAAGAGAAATAACAAATGGGTGAGGTGTTCCAATTTTTTTTAGGATCTTATTATAAAAGTGCTGTCTAATTAATAAATGATTAAACTTCGGATACTCGAGTCAAGTGGTTATAAATTAATTTCAATTTAACATGTTTGATACAATTGACTAACTCTTTGAAGAATAAGCTTGATGTTTTCTTAAAAATTGATTAATATCTAAAACTTCACCATTCTGCAAATGTTTTTAAAATGTCTAAGAATTATATAAGAAACTTCAGATGTTTATATTTTATAAATATTTTTTTTAAAAAAATCTTTTTTTAATCTAAATAATGAAGCTCTTTTGACCTGATTTCTTAAGATAAATGAAATTTGTCCTGTGCAAAGAAATATCGGTCTTTGAATAATGTTTTTGTTTTTCTAAAAAATATTCGTAAAGCTTATATAATCTGGGCTCATATCATGAATAAGTCACTCATTTGGTCAATGAAACGCCATGACGCATTTTACTTCTATTCAAAATCTGCATAAAAATCAACTTTTACAAGCGAAAAAATCATTGTCAAATAAATTTCATAACTTATTTAGATTTTTAAAAAATGGTCAAAATATTGAAAACACTTTAATTATAGTATTGGTATATTTTTAATAAAAGGAGCCAAAAATTAATTACTTTGTAAATAATGTTTAATGAAAATTTCTTTTAACTTGATAAGAATGGAATAGATAATTCTATTTAAAATGTAGAATGTCTGCAATAATTACTTCTAAAATTTTTTTTTAAATACTGTTTACGAATTTTATAATTTAAATTCGCAACAGTATTTAAAAAATTCTTGAAACACTTTTATATGTCTCGAAATGAATAAATTGAATTTTATATAGTTAATCATTACATTGAATTTAAATTTTGCAATAGATTATATTTATAATATTAAGTTTATAAAACTGTCACGTTCATAGATCGAAAATATTTAATTTTTTAAAATTAAAATCAATTAACCAGAAATTACTTTTTTCGAAATTATATGTTGATTTATTATTAATATAACTGAATTGAGGGGGAAGTTAAATTAAAACTGAGGAATAATGTAATTTGCACGTAAAAATAAAAAAAATAATTAAAAGCTCCAAAAAGCACTTAATTATTAAGTAACATAAAATTCTGAATTATTATAATTAATTTTTGAGTAAAAGAATTGATAAATGTTATTACGAAAAAACGTAGATGAATCTAAGGTCTTGGCAATTATTTATTTTAAAATTAATTTTGGTTTAAATTGAAAAATCGTTCAAACTGATATTCTTTGTTTAATACACATCTCAGATAGGGTATTTAAATATGTATGCATATAATAATTTTATGTAAATACTTATTTATATAAAATTAATAAATAAACAATATTTACATCAATATCAAAGCACCGTAGAATAAAAATAACCAACATTTCTGAAGGATTCATTTGGGATATTGCTGTTTGTTAGTGGTTTTCCAAAAAACCTTTATTAAGATTATTAATACGTCTTTAATAATATAAAATGGTACTTCGAAACTGCATAAAGACTATAATTTTTTCGTAATATTTGAGAAATATAAAAATATGATTAAAGTATTTTTATTTGTTTATAAAGATGGCGCTTGTAGTGTGGTTATTTTTGAAAGATAATATATATTCTGTATTTTCAAAGATAATGTATAAAAATTGATGTAAGTGTGGAAATATAAGTTCATTACTGTTAAATTTATTCTTTTTTTTCAAAATGATGAAATAATTAAAATGTTTATTAATTATTCTTTGTTGGCAAGATGCTAACTAAACTCCATTAAACACTATGGCTTAAATTAAAAGCATAAATGTGTTGTATGCCTCAGTGGTGGTATCAAATTAACATCATCGGTCTAGCAGGTAAATCCGATCCCAAAAACATTAAATGAAATATATTTAAATTAATTTTGCCATAATGAATAAAATAACTACTGGAATGTTTGAATATTATAAATAACTTCAACTGCAAAAATATCTCAGAGGAACTCTGCTGGGGATAATTACACAAAACAGATTTCATTCAATTACTTACTGAAAATCAACAAACTGCTATCTGAGTTTCGTTTGTTAGCCTCTGATTTATTGTTTCCATGGCAGGTCATCAAACGTTCTAGAATTTTTTTAGGAATCTGAGTTATAATGAAGTTATTGTAAATATTCTGAAATATTCTCAGTTCTTCGTTTTTGTTGCTAAGTTATTTATTAAACATTTAATGAGCGTCCAGTAGAGCTACCTGTAAAATTATCTTTCTCATTGAAAACTAGCTATTCAAGAAGGCAATACTTTATATTTGAAATAATATGAATAAAAGATAACAAACGAACTGTGAGGATAATGGAGCATCGCCATTTAGCTCATCTTTCTGTCATTCTCCATTGTGCTTTCTTTTTGGATTTTATCTTGGTTTTATTATTATTTGTTTAGTTATCATTTCTTCCCAATCTGTTTTACATTGAACTTTAACTAACTAATAATGAATTTAGTTACGATGATTAATTGAATCTTAGGACAAATATACTTATGTCATAATTTTTGTGTTCTATCTTTCCTGACAAATTCCACATTGAATCTGAATCACTGTCTATATTTAAAAATGACATTGAATTCTTTTATTTTTATTTTTAAACGTTTTAAATCTTTCATCAATTTAAACTCAATTTTCATTGCTTTATGAAAAAATAATCTTAAACTTGAAAGTTTTTGTTTATACTAATTAAATTACTTAATAAAAACATATAATAAAATTTTAGTTCTGTATAAAAAAGCTGAAATGTGCATTTGACATTACTCACGAAATGCCTGTTAATGATTTGCTGCATGCAATGAATTTCATTTCTTATTTACGTCTTGAAATATGAAAAGAGCATAGTGATTATTTTTGAGTTGAGCAAGTCCAAGCCAAAGGCCATTATTTCAATCAAAATGAATCCAACAAAATTCACACAGCTTTCTTTTCATGTTTCTAATTTTTGTCGCTTCAAAAAGTTCTTTTTGGAGTATTATTTTCGCTTTTCTGCTCATTCTTTTGTGAAAAATCTATCACTAGCAGAAAAACAACAACCTAAAACAATTGAGAATAGTTTTAAAAAGTGTCAGGGGATTTTTCCCCGTTTTTCTGTTTTGTTATCTTCCTTCAATTGAAAAAGACCAATAAAATACTGAAACAATTGTATCCACTAAAGAAAATCATTGGTATTATTTTTTTCTTGTTTTTACTTTTCGTGGTTTCTCTATCTGATTTAAAAAGAATGGAACAAAACTTATTATCTGTAACAAGGTTGTACATTTCGTCTTTATTTTGAAACATTTAAAGAGAAAAAACTGAATGCATGCCACTAAAACCTTAAGCTTTAACCTTCACCTCTTTTTATTTTTGGCAAAATAACATATTAAGATTTAAGGTAAATGACTTTTTAATCTTTAATAATGTAGGTAATCATGAAAAAAAATATAATTCATTCTCAGAATATTTTTTTAAAAAAAGTTTAGATATATTTTTTCAATATGCAGAATATATATGAAAAGAACTCAAACTGTGTTTTTTTTCAGTCATTTAATGCTTGCCTAAGAACAATCACAGATTACAATGAGCATAAAACTTAATTCCTTCAATTAGGACTTAAATCAATGAAACAAAAGATAAAGTTGCAATAATAAAAGGGTCTAACCATTACCCATATGTTCTAACCATAAAATCAATTAATAATTCTGATAAAGTGTAGAAAGCAATGTGTTTAACAAGTTTATATATTTATATATTTGTTTACTTTATATATTTGTCTTTTTTAAAGATAATTAAGAATTCTTTTTTCTTTCTTATTAATACGTATATAAAACATAAATAAAGTTTTAAGCTCAACATCAAAGCTTATATAAAGTTTTATTCAATTTTAATTACAGATAAAAATAAAATATTTAGTTAGAAGTGATGGGTCAAAAATTGTACTTATAATGCGAATGGCCTTTCTTGCAAATTTTATCCTATACATAATATTTGTTTTTATTTTTTAAGATAAAAATGAATAAAAAGTTTGTATTTTGCAAGATAAATTAATTTGTCAAAAATTAGAAATGATTATTTAATTTTTACTTTAAGGAAAATAATTGTCAAAAGGATGAATATATTTTCGTAAAAAAAAGTGCATATTGGCAATGGAACCTATAATATTCTCTGATACAAATAGATAAGTAATAAAAAAATTAATAAAATGCTAAAGACTAAAAGACTTAAAAGGTGTTATACGAAAAAAGATATGAGCATGGAAAGTTTCAAATTTATTTCTATTTGTATGGATTATTGCTTTTACAGAAACATATTATACGATATATCTGAGATGTTCTTTAATATTCTAAATATCGGCTAATATCATATCGTATCGTATCAATGTAGTTTGTAGTTTATGTTAATTGCGTTTCTTTTATTACAAGAAATAATAATTTAAACGAATGTTAATTAATAGTGATGATAAAAATTATTAAATTTCTCGTTTACTGGCACACTTTTTAAGCAAAATTATACTTTTCTGTACTCTTTCATAATTTAATTCAAGAAGTTTTAAAATTAATAAGTGATAAGGATTTTTCAAATAATAAGTGATAATTTTTTAAAGTTATAAGTGATATCTGAAAAAAATAATTTTGTATAATCCCTTGATAAATTCTCATATGTATTTAATTGAGCGAAAAGAAATTCCTTTAATAAATAATCATGATAAACATAATCGCTATTTACATTGTTTATATGAAAATCTGAATATAAAATATATAAAAGGATATTATTTTTACTTAAAAAAACTCTTAAACCCATGCATTTATTATATTATTGAATCTCTTTTTTTTTCTTATCTGTGATTATCTTAAAGACATGATGAATCCCATGGAAAAATAACTTCATACTTTCACTGGTTGGAAGCCAAATTTTAATTTAATAATCTCTGATTAGTAATTAAATTGGCTGATTTTTTTAATATTTAAAAAGTATATAAGCAGCATGTATGCAGTCATCAGCTTTCTGATTTGCTCAGAATTAAGATACGAGGTGAATGGCTTCTTCTTCTATATGTTTAAAATTTGTTGATGAACAATTACATGACAAATAAACGATAGCGAAGTCCAAATGTACGTACTGTTTATTTTAAAATTAATTCCTCGAGCAAGAAGATTTTCTATTCGGGAAACTACAAATGAATTTCTTATTGCTCCACAAGATGCTCATGAATCACTTTCTTTTGATGCATCATAATCTTTTACATTGACTGACGAATACAATATTCTTGTTAATTCAAGAAAAAATGAATACGAGTATTAAAGACCCAGAGAGATGTCAATACTAATATAAAGTTAGGCTTCTTCGAAAATTGAAATTATGACAGTGGGCTCTAAAAAGGCAAAAAATAAGAATTGAATGATATACACATAAGTGAACGGACTTAGAAAATAAAATCAAAAAAATAGTAAGAAATCCCTAACGATCATATTGCCTGAATTAAAAACAACCTGGTTGTATTTCGACTCTAAAAATATAATTCCTACAGTTTTATTCTTGGAAAATATAGTCAAGTTAGCTAAAAGTAAGGCTATTATGTTTCACTACGATTGAAAAGAAATATAA
>JAOUZG010023330.1:5777621-5790487 GCA_026289955.1 Argiope argentata
TTTTTATATTACTTGTTAAAGATTTACTTTTCAAAAAAATTGTTTTTATTTATATTACTTGTTAAAGATTTACTTTTCAAATACAAAATTCATTGATTTTTGTGCATTCGTATGTGCTAAAATTTACAGAATTATCTATAATTGTGTGTTATATAAAGGATAGCAAAAATACAGATGTTTCACTCAAGAAAGTGATGGGTTATTTGTTATTGAGATAGATACGCCTGATACTATCGACGCAACGTTTCGTCTTCTCCCTGACGCAATTCCAGATATATCCTAAGAGAGCTTCGCTTAATTTTTCGGAGCATCTTGCGACTGGCGGCTGCCACGGACACTTGCTTTCCTAATTGCGCTGCAACCCACATCGATTCCTAAATGCCTTTCCCAGCAATCCGTCATCTGACGCGACGACCCCGAACAACATCTGACATCGCAATGTCGATAATGACGCATTATGCGGAACAAGAGAAGAGAGGGGGGGGGGAGGCTCTAGTAAGCATTTCGAATTAGAGCATCAGTCGTTAGTTGGGAAATAAGCGCGGCAACCTTGGAGTGGCGGATTATTTGACTTGATAAACAGCTAATCAAAGCAAATGAGCCCTTTAACTTTGAAAAAATTCCATCGAAAATACTAACCTAAAGTTTTTAAAAATAAAAAATTCAAGGAAATTAATTAAATTATGTATGTATTGTAGCATTCAATAATATACTAAATATATGAATATATATATTAATTAAACACGATGATAAAACTTTTATGTAAAAAAATAAATTTATTACCAATTATTAAAGTTTAGTTGTAACAAATCTATCAGTAGTAATGATTTGTTATCCTTTTTTAATATTTTCTTTGAACCAAAGTAAGTCTTTTTTCTTTACTACTAATAGTAAGTTAAAGCCCTTTTTTTACTACTAACGTATATTTTCTTTTGGTTTTCAATGTTTTTCAATGATTTATTTGATGCCTTTATCAGAAAAAAAATCTTTCATTTTATTTTATTAATATTCTTAATGATTAATGAATGTTTCTATATCTCTGTTTTCGGATATTTTCAAATATAGTTTAAATAATGACTTTGCTTAGTTTATTTTATTTAATAAAAAAAGAAACCAGAAAAAGCTTTATAGGTATATAAGACAAATAACAAAAAATATTATTTCATTCCTTGTGGAAACAATTCTGATAAATTTCATAAACGTGTGCAAATATTTTTTAGCAGGTAATTTTTTAAAATTAGGGCTTTCTGATGAATATATATTTACATACTTGTACACGTGTCGGAAAAAATTAAGTAATATATTTAAAAATGTTTAATTGCTTTAAAAAGATCTGAATAATATATATCAAGCAAACAATGGATTTTCGAATTAAAATGCCAAATTCAGAATTAATTAAATTTTGTTCTTTAAAATGAATAGGAAGCGTAGAGATAAAATGATGCAAAAATTGAACACTTTTAAGAGCTTACTAAACCTATTAACATAGCTGTGAATACATAATCGCATGTAGATTCTAAAAGTAGGATTTCTTTTTTGTTACATAACTTAGAGTTTTTAAAGAAAAAAAGTTCTTTTTAAAATTTTTAATCTTTAACAAAAAAAAAACTTTTCATATTTTATTCGAAATATTCAAATATCATCTGGTGATTTCAAAAAAGGAGTTTGACATTGTTTAGAGGTTAAATCAAGTTTCTACATTTATTCAGATTGTCAATCACTAACTTTAAGTAATGAATCATATTGTAAAATTCTGAAAATATGAATTATGAGCAAACGGATTTGAATCAATATATATTACAAAAACAAGTTATAAATAACCAGTAAACTGGACATACATTGGGAAAAAAATGGATGAAATTATTTTTTTAGAAGACAGAAAGAGGTTTTCTATCATTCCCTATGACAAACGACTATGTTAATTGCACAAAATAATTAAATCCATCTTTATTAAATCTATTAAATAAATGGATACTAGATAATAATGACAGTTTTTATAAATATAATTTTAAGCTCAGAATTTAAAATAGAATTTATTATAAAAATATATAATTTCAAGACTTGATATAACAAGTAATTTAAAGTAATATAATTTTTAAAATCAATTCCTACTTAGATTAACAAAAAAATTAGTTACTTTTTATTGAATAATTAAAATTAATATAAATATGACAGAATAGCATTAGGCGTAGAACGCGAATTTCCTGGCATATTTCCACTCTCCTTTTTTTAAATATTTGTTAGACTATTATTTTTGTTTGTTACAATTAATTCCCTTTCTATTATATTTTTTTAGTTTCTAATTTATGAAGTTGATGGTGGTCTCACAAACTTGGAGAATCTTAGGCTAGCGAATTCGTACTCGCAGCTTGAGGGATAGGAAATCCTATGCCACACTAATCTGTCTATCCCGATCTAACAATTACTATAAATAATGGATCAAAAATTATACTAGCATTGAATTTTCAACGCCAATTGTGACAACGCAAAATGGGAGATTTTTCTACACAAATTTGGTAACGCAATACAGATTAAAAATTACTAATTTTCTTTATTCTGTATAATTTTAATTCGAAAATACATCAAAATGAATCCAAAAAATCTGTTAATTAACAATGTTTAATTTTAAATGCATTAAATATTATGAAAATAAACAGTAGCATTTGAAATTATCGGCCAAAGAAATGTTAAGCTTAACCTTATTAATGTGCAGGTAAATAAAATTAAATTCGTTACTTATTTCACGTTGGGAAAGTGACGATCTTTAGCGAGAAAGTGTGTTTTTAAATAATTAATAAAATTAATGAATTAATATTTGAAAAAAACTGCATTAACATCAAATGTCATCCACTACAAAGTTTTAAAAACTTTATTCGAACTTGATTGGATGAATAAAAAGTATTCTATTAATGATTAAAAATTTGAACAAGGTATATGTTTATAGGGAGATAGTGAGCCAATAATAGGAAGTGAAAAACATATAATATAATATACAAGAACAAAATTTAATATAACTAACTTTTATATCCTAATACTTTTTATGTCCTTATGTGAACAATTAGCAAACACTTACGTATACAAATTGACTGACCACTTTTTCTCTTCATTTTAAAATTCTCGAATCGAATTTTTAAATTAAAAAGGAAGAATTTTAACAGCATTATCTGATATTCATAAATTAATTGAATAAATTAACATAAACATCTTTTATTTTGTCTTTATTTTTATAAAAACTAGAATATATAAATATTTATAAAAATTAAAATCATAACAATAAAAAAAAACCTGGAAAGTGATAGAGACACATCATTATTACAACTGACTTTAATTTTGCTTTTTTTTTCAAATTCCCATTGGATATTCCAGATACTATCTTTTTTTAAAGTTTTCTTCTATTATGTTTCTTTGAATGTTGTATTTTGTCAAGGTGTATTTTTTAATTTCATAAGAGTTTTTGTGACAGTTCTTTCATTTCTCCAACAACGTAAAAAATCTCTTTTCTTGAGTACTTCTTATTCTTTTATTCAAGGCAAATATATTTTAGTACAGTGTATGTTATTCTTAGGACGTAAAATATTAAAATAAATTCAAATGAAAACAATGATTTTTCGAAATTGCAGAGGGTGGCGTTATGTTATATATGTATTTGTAAAAAAAATGTTACATGTTTGGACTTAATTTGTGTGGAAGAGTTCATATCAAAATATTTCTTTTTTTTTTAAAATTCGCAGCTTAAGCAGAAAGGCTTATATATTAGGCTTATTCTAACTAAAGAATAAACGGCGACAAAAGGAACGAATGGATTTTAGGAAATACTCAAATCCTTTAATAATCTGTTGTTAAAAGAAAGCACTTTAATGTTACTTTTATATCACGTTGCTACAACTGATGAATGAAATATGATTCAAAAGTTTCATGAAACAAGATATATTGTTTTGACTTTCATTATAATAAGAATCACTTCTATAGATATTTTTTTCAAATCTAATTAAAAAATTTCAAAATCTTAAATGAAAAGCATTCATTCAAACAAAAATGGCATTATTGGAGAGATTTTTGTTAAACGTTTAAGAAAGTAAAATAATTTTTGGATGACAATATTCTTTAATTATGGTGAAAAGACGTTAAAATTTTGTTAATTTGCTAATTAATTTTTTTAATATTGATTTTCTAACAATAAATAAATAACTGCTCGCTAAATTTTATGTTCGTAATTTAAATGGTTTAGGCTGTATAGGGGTTTAGGCAATCAATTAAAGCATTATATATAAAGAAATAAATTTAAGTGTGAAATCAAGACATATAAGAGTTATAAAAAGAGAGAAAAATCTGATATAAGATTTTCTCAAAACCATATTTTATTTCTTTTAAATTTTAATTAGCAAACCTAGCAGAATTTAAGAAAATAAATACCAATATTTGGCATTATTAGTTCAATAAATGATATTTTTTAAAGGAATCTGGATATTTAAAAGGCACTCTGCAAAAGCAATCAGTATTATTGAAAACTTATAGCTTCGAATTAAGATTTCTTCATACTTAATTTTAAACAATCAATTAACATAATTACACACCACAATAAATATGAATTCTATATCTTATTGTAACATTTCTTTCGGGGGCTGTTTAAGAGATCTTCACAAAATAACACATTGACGATAAAGATGCCCGACTGTGTAAGAGGTTGTAGAGGCACCAGGGTTATAAGAATCAAAGCGTCTAAATATCATATTAATTATTACATATTATCATTTTTATTAGTGCATTTTTCCCATGTTCAATGTATCCATCTCTTCTGCATTCCAAATGCATTTTGCTTTATTCTTATTTTTCGCCGCTTGGAGTTAATCTACGTTTACAGAAAGGATTAGACAAAAAGGTTTGCAGCCATTAAAACAAATTCAGCTCTATAAAGAACACTAAAGATCAAAGAAATTTGAAAGTCCTTCAATTTTCAACATTGTCTTAACATATGCTCCTGGATCCCTCAATCGAATTCTTCCCTCTCGGTGATTTTCTTTTTTGATACATCCCATAAACACAACAATTCCTGTGTATGATTTCGATTTATAGTGTTTAATGTCTAAATAAACAAATAAAAAGTTTTTGCACTTCTATAAAAAATAAAGCAATTTTAAGTACCATTTCTTTAAAAAAAACTAAACACATTTAAATTGCTTAAAAAGGATTTTCAATTATAAACCCTTTTTAAGCACTTTTAATGACGTTACTTAAGATGTCAACTTTAATTTTGAAAAATTTAATAAAAAGAACAAGTCAATCAAAATAACTAAAATTCATCTGTTGAAAACTCTTAAAGATACTTTCACTCCATCCAACACGTAAGAAGTAGCATTTGACAAATTTAGTATTAAAGTCAGTTACTTTCTAAATGCTTTTTTGTTTCGTCTATTTCCCTACTTGTTTTACTGAAAAATTCTAAGAAATTCTATTAAGTAGCTAATTTTTGCATTAATGATAGGACTATATATTATTTTTTGTTGAAACCAAACATGTTTTTTTAGTATTATGAAAGCAGAAAATAAGATAAAATAAGCGTAATAAATAATGAATGAAAAGGAAATTGCATTTTTATAAGAGTAGCAATGAGTATTTTATTGAATATGATTCATAAGATCGAAAGCCTGTATAAAAAATTGTAATTCATTAATTCATCAGAGAAATTCTGGTTTCAAAAAACATAATTAAATTTCCTCATATTTACCATTTTTCTTGTTAGCTATGTGTTATGAATGTTTCAGAAATTAGCTGTTCGGGCTTAACATAGATATCTTTGTATATTGCCTTCAATGGCATGTTTACCTTAAATAAACCTATTTTGGAATTATTATGTAGATATTTTACAAATAAAAAAAACATTTTCTTGCATTTATGTTTAAAAAAATTATTCATTCATGTTTATTTTATTTCATTAAGACATGTGCTAAAAATGAAACTTTTCTATCTTTAATTGGCAGTGAGAATTAACTTCTGAATATTTTAATTTTAGCTTTTGCCTATGATGGCAACAGACTGATAACAATTTATTTTCTCATGCAAGCACAATGTGCACTTCCAGGTTAAATTTTATTCGTATTTTGTAAATAGATATTGTTAAGAATTAAACTTAAAATGTTTTTTTTTAAATTAATCAAAATAAATTATAATACTAAGTCATTAAATCTTAAAATATCATTAAAAGATAATTTATGAACATTTAAGATGCAGCAAATTAATTTATTAAAATAATTGATCAATGTTATTTAATTAACTAATTTAAGATGATGATGTAATAATTCCAGCTATTGCTGAAAAACGCCAAAATTTTGTTTAATTTTTAATTAAATTTTTAAAAAATCGTTCCAAGATGAACGTTTTTAATGGGAGGGGAAGGGGAAGGGGAATTATCTTTCAGTTTTAACTAACTCAATTTTGTAAAACTCGACTTTTATTATTTAAAGATATTATAAGACCATTCTTACTAATTGTATTTCTCAAAATTCTGTAAATATTAGAATATTAGAATGTTCGTTGGAGTTTACCACATATACAATATCTTCCAGTAATAGTTAACTTTTCATCGAAATTACTAGTTTTATTTATCTTAAAATCGGTCGATCTCGAAAACTGTTTGCCTGCTGGAAAAATTGAAAATGAATTTTTAAAAAAATTATCATTAGAGAGAGAAGCCTTGTAATTTTTTTCAAACCGGTTTCAACTGGTTAAGTAAATTAATTAAGATAAATAATCACTTAAAAATAACAATGTTCTCACATTATAACTTGAAATTTGCAACCGTAGATTTCATTTTTCTTTCATTATTATAATTACATTTATTTTGTCAGTCATAAAGTTTTGTAAGTTTTTTATTCATTGGTAATCTATAAAATTAATTATGTTAAAACTTTGATTTATCCCCTTTTTTTCAAAAAATACGTACATTGTTTCCTAATCGACAAATCTGGAATGATATTGAAATGTTTTAGTATATTTATAAGGAAAGCAGATCTCAATAGTTGACAAATTTTAAATATGGGAACTAATTAAAATGGGGATGCTAATAACATATTGGAAGAAATAGCCATCGATTGGAGGTTGTCGTGCCAATTACTTCCGCCATATTACTTCGATTTTAAAGCGATATAATCTCATCCATTCTGGTTCCTGGGTTATATGACTGGATTCATCAAGAATAGATTCTATGATGAACGATGGTGCATCACATTAGATTAAGTCCCTTTATTATAATTCCGAAACGGAACTGAGTGACGATGATACGAGAGCATCATGACGATGACATCTTTCTCAAAGAGTTTAATGATGGAACGAGGAAATAAGATTTTAAGTTTTCACGAGAGTAATTTCAAAAGAGAGTATTGCTGATAGGAGAACATAATTAATATAATTCATTACAATTAGTGATGTATAAAGAATTATATATTAAACCAGATTTACAGAAATTATGGATTAATTTTATTATTAATGTGTTGAAAAGTATTTTAATAAATATTCAAGCTTTCAACAAACTTATTATTTATGCTAGTGGGTTGAAATTATCTGAATTATACTTAATTTATAAAAATTTCAATTTTATATAGCAATTACTTCTTAAAAGGCATACATATTTCCTTGGTATTATTTTAAGGAATCTTTTCAATTGTAAAATTAAAGGAAATTTCTATATATTTAAATTTTTTTTAAACTCATGTATTAATTTATTCGATATAAAAGTAAGACAAAAGTAGTAAATGGCTGCTGCATAAAAAATTCAACGTTATACTTTTCGCATCATTTGTACGTTTCGTCATTATCATTATATTATATTTTTTTCTGCATATTTCTTCGTGTTATTACTATTTTATTCATTGTGTTTATTATTTGTCAAATGAATTATGTACCTATCAAATGTTATTTTGCAATGGGCTGGTATGCATACCTCCAGAAACAATTAAAGTTTCTCTAATGATAATTTTTAAAAAAAATATTTTGATCAATAGATTGAGGATAAGACAAAAAGTCAAAAGAAATTATAACCAGAAAAATAAAATGCTCTGATAGACTAGGTTCTTGAAAAAAAAATGCTGAACATTTTAACAATACAATAACTATGCTTTGCTAATTAATATTTAACTACATATTTTGCTCACTATGGTTAAGACAATCACTATATATGTGATTTACTTACCGATATCCAGTAAAATCACTGTATTTTTATAGTTTCGGTGCAGTACAGTTGTTTTTTAGTATAAATGCTCAGCTTAGTATAAATGCTGAGTGAAATTAACATTTAAATACTTACATTGTCCTTCTTTGAACATGCAGACATTTAAGTTAAGCGATAATTCCCTTCCAGTTACTTGATTTCGAAACAAGTAACCAAATCTGCAAATTTTTCATCGGTTTGATTTATTAATAAATTAAGGAACAGTAACATTACTTATTATTTAAGTATGTGTTCAATAATAAATACTATAATTCCAATCTTTGATACACTTTGTTGAAAAATTATTCTGAATTTTTATTTCTAAATTATTATATTTAAATATAATTAATTATTTAAGCAGAATTCAAAATTATCTTTAATGATAAGAAGATTTAAATTTAATTAAATGCGTTTTATATTTTTCAAAATTATTTTACCGAACATCGGCTGATGGAATGCGAGATTAAAGTAATTATAAAATATTTAATTTAGGTAAAGAGCATTGTTCGTGTTTCTCATACAGCTGCTGCCTATTTATTCATTGCCAAAATGTCTTATCTTAAGAAAATCAAATGGAATCATCCATAAATAGATGGTTCTTTTGTCTACCATAACCTGGAAAGTTTTGGAAAATAAGAGTGGAAATAATAATTTCCATTAACCGAGGAAACAAATTAATGAGTTTAAGTTTTAAACTACTTTTAATTAGCAACTTGTGGGAAATCAATTAAGTAAAAGTTCTATTCAGAAATCTTTATGAATTGCAATTGCGATAATTAAATAGAAAATTAATCGGTTTAATAAATCGAATCAATAAAGAAAATCTCTTTCTAGAAAATTTTCAAATCTTTTAATGGATGTTATTCTTAAAATGGAGTTTATTTATGGATATCACAGTTACTTATTTAAAAGTATTAGAAGCCACTTTTCGACTTTCGTTGTATAAACTGTGTTTAACTTCAGAAGATTTAAATGCTCCATTATTGTTATATGAAGAGCAACTAACTATTTTGCAAATAAGTATCATATATATTTTATTTTAATATTGAAATACATTTTCATATTTTATAAAGACCATATTTTTGAAAAAAATGTTACCAATGAGAAACATCATTTTAAAATTTTAAGTCTCAACAGAATTTTCGAAAGGTACATTATGTTATTAGGCCTTGCTAGTATGGACTTAAGCCAGGAAATGCTCTGAAGGTGTTTCATAATGAAACTTTTGTGGAGGTTACCTCAATCACTCTATTCGAAATAAATTAAATTATTATATCATCACTCATACCCCATATTTACACATAATGACCAGTTTACATTTTTATAAATTGTTCCACCCTTTAACTTTATCCGATTAAAAGAAAGGAATAGTATAATGATGAACAGACTTAAATTTCTTCGCGATATTAAATGTCTTTCTTACTGAAATTGGACAGCCCATTAATCAGAATAAATTTCAACTGTGATTAGATATATACTAGTAAAAAACTTGAAAATCACTAAGAAAAGTTTTATTTGATTAATTTTCTGTTTCATATGCAGTAACTTTATTAATACATTTTCAATAAAATATCTCATAACCAAAATTACTATTAAGTAATCCATACAGTTTTCTTACATCTACGTTTTTAGCCCGTTTGATTATTAAGTTAACGTAATTGTTTTTATAATATATTTATATACATACAAATTTTAAAAGCCATTTATTCTTCTATCAGCTAATGCTTCTTTAATTTTAAGGCAAGGTTCAAACTATAGACAGCAAAAATAGAACAGTGCATCCATTAATAACAGCATGCATTTAGAAAGGGAAGGAAAAGATTTTAAGAGAAAATGAGTATTATTGGCTTCAAGATCATAAAATGCGATAAACACAATATATAAAACAAAATCTAATAGTTCCCATTTTGGGATTTTTGCGAATTTCAGATGATTTGCGACGATGAATACTTCAAATACATCCATGATAGATATCTGGTGGCAGCGTTTATCAATAATTTTTGAAATATCTATTTACATTTGAAACTTTTAGAAATTTATTTCTTTTTTTTTCACCCTCTAAAATTAATTTGCTTATAGTCAGATAAGAATCTTCACTCTGGTGATTTTTCAAAATCGCGAATGCCATTGAGTAAATAATAAGCATTAAAATGTGTTTGCGCCAAGCATTTCTTGTGACTTAAAAACTTGGAAAAATTGTGATAAATATCTAAGCATGATTGCTTATAAAAAAGAATATTTAATTATACGACGTGCTAAAGATAGTAAAGAATCTTTTATTATCCATTTAATATACTATCCATTTCGATATCGATACAACAAACAAGATGTGTAAAATATCGAAATGGATCGATACAATAAACACGATATGAACTGATGATTGCCATTTGAAAATTATTTGATTTCTTTCATATTTTGATGAATTAAGATTACGACTCATTACGTCTCGAGTTGATCCAAAAATAGCAATGTTGTCAGAGTATGCTTCCTCAAAATAGTCCTTATTAGAAATGTGTCGTTACCGATGATGAAAGTATAATACACTTTTTTCAAAAACAGGGCCAAGAGTCAAATAAACGCTACCTGAAATAGTAAAATAAGAAAATATACGGAGAGAAAAGAGAAGGGAAGGGGAAAAAACGATAAAAAACAGTCAGATTTTAAGATAATATTATTAAGTATTTTCTTTGATGCTCGCGTATGCTTTTTACATTTATATTCACCTACACATTGTATATATTTTGAATTCCTATCAGCCGGGAAGAAAATCAATAAAGATTATTATTTTAATATTTTATCTTTTCTTTATGAAGAAATTCATTGAAAAGGTCTAAATAATGGATAAAATAATCCTGAAACTTACACCTCGATAGCATTCATTCTTGCTTGATTCATTTGCTTGAAAAGTGGCTAATAAAACCGAAAAATAGAATGCTTTGTTTAGCCACGGAACATTATCCGGTAGCTTCCAATAACCTTTATTAAATAGTATTCTCAGTATTTTAGATTTAATCGTATCGATAGAGTTTATATTTTTATTTGGACTCTAAGGTACTCCTTTGTATACTTACTAAGTAAAAATTCTCAAGAATGTAAAACAATGAAGTGTACTATAATGCACACCTATTTGCTTTTATAAACTTGAGAATAATAATAATTCGGGAAATAACTTTTTTAAATCGTTACCTTTTAGTAAAGATTAGAATTTTTCTGATTCAAAAATCATTTATTTTATTATTTCTTAAACCGAATGATTACCATTTATCAAGCTAATAATGTAGATAAAAAGAAAATGTTTACTATTTCTTTATCCATCTTACTTTTAGGGATAAGCAGAAAAAGTATATAATTATTAAGATACAGTTATTAATCTATCAAATATAATATTAATTAATTTAAAGAAGAGGCAGATATCTGATATAATATTTCGATTTCTTCTTCATATTTGCCAGTTTTTACAAGCGCAATTCAAAATTATACCTTCTCCATTTTTTTAGATCCAAATTTAAAACTTGAAATATTAAAAATTATTCCTGAGAATACACTGACAAATTACATATATTGATAGATCAAATTTTCATATGTTAATACCAAGAATTCAGAATAGTTGATACTTTATATACAATAAAGGAAAATTTGCTGTAAATTAATTTTCTAGGATCCAATGCACTTACTATTAATCTCGAGAAAAGAAATTCTAATGAATCGATCGTCTAAAACTAACCTCATTTGTCGGAAATGGGAAACTGCCTGCGTTTGAAGTGTTATTAGTAATTCTCCATGAGATTAATTAAAAGCAATTAACCCTCATGAATTTGATTAATTACCAAGATGAAAAAAATGCCAGTATTTTTGCAAAACTGAATGAAAGTGGAAGAAGTTAGCATTTTTCTACTATCATCTTTTTATGATCTTCTAACGAGCTTTGGTTTTAAGAAAGCAAGTAAAATAAATAATAGGAGTTGGTTTATTATTCTAACCCTGACATTGTTTGATTCGATATAATTAAGAGTTTAAACTGTCATCGCATATATATGTAATGATATTTTAAAATTAAATTAAACTCTAATTATTTTTCAAAGCTTTATCTTAATTTAGCCTATAGTGACTTCTTTTTAAAACAATCTCTTAATTTCTGATCCATTCCTCTTGTTCTAGTTAATTAATTGAACAGAAGGTTTGCAAAATTACTGACTGCGCTAAAATTCGACTCATTCCCACACTTCGGGTGAGGAGATGAAAAAATTTCCATTAAAATACCCTATGATTTCCTAAAACGAGATGTACATTTGATGGGCATGTGCCAATGATCCCTATTAAAGTCTAAACTTATATTTTCGTAGGGATAATAGTTTCATTAGCGTTTTGTCATTTCGTCTTGTTATGCTGTGTCGCTTGTACATACTGCCTGCTTCCCGTGTGGAATAAAACGAACTTAACAATTGAAGGTGTCATCATCTTTGAAACCTCCTTCTGCTTTCAGCAAATACTGATGTTACACACACACACACACACACACACACACACACACACACACACACACACACACACACACACACACACACACACACACACACACACACACACACACACACACACACACACACTCACACACACACACACACACACACACACACACACACACACACACACACACACACAC
>JAOUZG010023330.1:5804745-5815268 GCA_026289955.1 Argiope argentata
CGTACGTATATTTTTAATTAAAAATTTATTATAATTCTTAAAAACGTCCGAAAAAAAGTTTGATTATTAAAAATTTGTACCCTTAACCAAAAAACTAATGAAATAAAACGCCTTGTTTTCTAAAAATAATTAAAATTTTTCCATATTTATGGTGGGTTTTTTTGTACAAAATGTACAACAAAACTTCATCATTTATAGAAGATTTAATCAAATAAATATCCTATGAGAACTGAAATAGCTTCATTATTAATAGTTTGCATATTAATATACAACAAAAATGCTCAAGGTCTTTCCTTAAGTTTTTTTCCTTGATTTGAAATTTTTATTAAACTTTTTTTTCCTTTACTGGAATAATTAACTAAAAGAAAAGATGGCAAATTTTGTAAAAATAAGCATTATTTTTTAAAGATGCGTTAATAATTTTTACTTGATTAATAATGTAGAAATAATTATTTTTTATTACAAAAACTATTATTTTTCAAGATTTGTTAATTATAATATCCGTACATTAATTTATCTTAAGTTATAAATATTAAAATATAACATTTTAGCATTATAAACAGGTAATATTAAAAATTTAAAGAAAGATTTTCTATATATTATTCACTAATTTATAATATTATTTCTCAGTGTTGGTAATTCAAGTGTGTTTTGAATCGATGCATACAAATCAAGAACAATACTAAAGCATTTTTTTCTTGAAACAAGAACAATTCAACTGTACGAAATAGTTTCTTAATAAATAAATAAAAATATTCCAGTGGAAAAAATTACATTACTGCAATTCGGCAATAAAAATAAAGTCTCTTTTTATTTATATATTTTTTACGAAGTAGAAAAAGTATTTTGACTGTATTTTAATGGTAGAACCATTAGCCCTGGTATTTTCCAAAGTTTCCTCTTGAAATCTAATTGCAGTACCGATATCATAATCTATTGGTCTTTTCTACAGATTTTGATTTAAAAAAGAATTTCCAATCATTCATTATCAGCCTATTGAAGAGTTAGGGGAAATTTAGAAATGAAAATAAAAATATGCAGCAAATGATTACATGACGCACTGAAGGATTAAAGGTTTGAATTAAGTGAAATTTCTATAATGCATTTATATTTTAATTTAAAATTTTAATTCGATTCAATACAGTGGAGTTATTTTTGGTATAATTAAAGGGAGATATAAACGAACTACAAAATAATGAAATCTCTAAGCTATAGTAGGAATACAATATAATTGACTCAGTAAATTTCCATCATATTGCCAGTTATTTTATAAACAGCCCCTAGCGCTAGACCTGAGAAATCTACACGAACCATTTTCCTCTGATACTCGCAAACTCAAATGTTTCTTGAAAAACACCCACTTTATGTTTCTCAAGGATAATGCAGTGATTCGGCTCTGTGGAACCTCGTAACCAACGAAGTTCTCAAGCAGGTCTGGCCAGAAAATGCTCATATCCAACCCTTTGCAGAGGATTTTGTAATAGTTATCGAAGCGAACACAAAAAATAGCCTTGAAAGAGAAACCCAACTTGCAATAGCCCAAATTCATGCCTGGTGCTCTAATAATCAACTATCCATCTTCACGGAAATAAACAACCCATATTTTGTTCAGTAAAATCGCGAGAGCCGGCGAGAGAGAAATGGAGACATCATAAAGAAATCTAAATCTTTTAAATATCTAGGATTCCATGTTGATGACCAATTAAACTGGCTGGAACATATAGAAAAACAGAAAGAAAAGGCCCTTAAAATGCATCAAAGTATCAAAAGAATCGGTGGCAACACATGGGGAATCTCTCAGAAACACAGGAGAATACTATAAGACAGTGGTAGTGAGAATGCTTGCCTATGGCTCCTCAGTGTGGTGTCTAAACCCAACTTACAGAATGAATAAGAAACTCATCTCCATTCAAAGACCATTTCTTCTCTACATTTCTGGTGCATATCGCACAACTCCATAATCAGCTCTACAAACTATTCTCGGCATCCCGACCTTGAACTTGCAATTACAGTTTGAAGCCAGATTAACATCAATATATCGTTTAAGAATTCCTCTTGCGCACATCATAACAGAGATTCAACCAAAAGAGCAAGAGGCGAAAGCAACTGGCTGTTCAACTCACCCCTCACAGCATCTCAATCCCACCCAAATCACATTCGAAGAAGGAATAAATATATCTCAAATGAGCATTATCAATATCTTCACAAATGGCTCAAAAACAGAGCATGGAGTCGGAGCTGAGTTTTGTGTCCTGATAAATTATTCTTGGTCCTACAAATGGTCTGCCAAACTTAATGACAATAATGTCGTTTTTCAAGCTGAACTCACTGCACTTATGACGCAGTAAAATATGCATCACAGTTTGCAGACAACAACACTTTTAAAATACATGTCGACAATAGAGCTAGTATCATGGCATCTTCCAATCCAAAGAGTACAAACGAAATAGCAAGGGAAAGTTTTGGTATCTTGCTTACAAATCCAACAATACAAATTTCATGAGTAAAAGCGCATGCAGGAAATTTAGGCAACGAAAAGCAGACCAACTAGCAAAGGACACAACTCGAAATGGGCAAAATTATATACAAACAAAACTTCCCAAACCATATATAAAAGCCCTGCTACACAAAGACATGCTAGTGGAATGGCAAGGATATTGGAGCAATGGTGACGGAAGCAGAAAAGTTTTCAACATTCTGCCTTCAGTCAACCTTTATCCTACAGACTGGATCAGAGAGGATATTATTTTCTTCTCAGAATGTGGCACTTTTCCTGCCTACCTTAAAAGGTTCAACCTTTCTGAGAGTGACCAGTGCAGTTGTGGTGGGACCGTCACCACACTTCATTATGCCCCGGAATTTATTCTCACAATCTCTTGGAATATGAAGAAAACATCACCAAGCCATCAACTGGAATGGCTGAAAAGAGTCGCCAGCAACCGTTTATTCAGACAAAAAATCCATAGCATAATTAAATTTATAAATGGAAATAAAAATCTATTATCGTCTTCCTAGTCGTCAACAATTCTCATACTCACAAAGAATGAGGATAAAAACAAGCAGTTTCCTATTATACACTTTAATCAAGCAGAGTTTCCCTTCGCTCCAACTAGCCAAATTATTTTCTATCTTCTTTTAATACCTGCAACGTCACCTATTGTGTCATAAATCATTAAATGAACACAAAATGTATGTACATCATAACACATGTTACATTTCAGCATCAAACCATTTTTCAAAGAAGAAAATCTCTGTAAACTTTTCTTATTATCATGTATCATATTCTTGTAAAATCTATAAATAGTTTTGTTTCTATTTTTTCTTACTGTAAATATTTTATTACTTAAAATAAAATTCCCGTAACAGGCCCACCAAACCGTGAAGAGACCAGAATGGTCACTTATACGGGGGTATGAGACGGAGCTCTTTTCTGCCGTACAAAAAAATCCATTCTCAATAATTTTTTACTTGTGCAAAAACAATTTTACAGAAATGCTAAGGACTTTGACAGTGAAATATTTCAACAGCTGTATCCTGAGGTGGTACAAGAAGAAACAAAAATGCACTCCATTCCTTGTAATTTTGAAGAAGCCTTTACTCAAACAGAAATTGGAAATATTAATAAGAAGCTTCCTAACACTAAGGCCCCTATATATGATACTATTGATACCATAGCTATCTCGATTATCCACAGCAACTTTCCAGAATTATTAAACACGTTCCTAAACGAGAGACTTGAGCTTAAAAAATTCCCAACTTCTTTTAAAACGGTATAAATAATTCATTTTCACAAAAAAGGGGAAATAAAAAATGGGTCTTATAGACCCGTTTCTCTACTTCCGCCCTTAGAAACTCTTCTAGAAAATTAATTCTCTAAATAGTTAATTTTACTCTTCATAAGCAGCCATTGTTACACCCACAGAAGCTTGGTTTCATAGAAGGGAAATCAATAAATCATGCTCTTAATTGCCACATGTCAAATTGTCCAAGGTAAAAGAACATTACGCTACAGTTATGTCATTAGACATCAAAGGTGCTTTTGACAACTTAAAATATTGCTCCATAAGAAAACCTCTCAGTAAATTTTAGACGAAAACAAATATCCCAGAAATTTTAGTAGACATCTTTTCCAATCGTAAAGTGGCAATTCAAACAAGTGACGGTCCAGCATTATAAAGGCAAACGCAAGCCAGCCATCAAGTATCTTGTACATCTCTTTCTTGGAACATAGTAGCAGATGAAATTTTAAAAACATATTGACCAAAAGAAATTCCTTTGCAAGCATATGCAGACGATTTCGCATTTATCATCAATATCATCAATTGGCTTTCAGCCAATATCAGTAACTTTGCCACATAACCGGTCGACGCTGGGGATTTCAACAGAAGTATCCCATATCAAACAGTCACCGAGAGAATGATCCTTCAGGGTGTAAGTGAGTAGTCTCTTTCATCATCTCCTAAGTTGGAGAGAAAATTATCAACTATTTAGAGGGCCTTCCTCCTATGTATGACTAGTTCCTATCATGCAGCACCAACAGTATCTTTGAAAGTCATTACAGGCATCATGCAACTACACCTGGAACCTCGAAAAGAAACCCTTTACATAAATATTTCTTGCTTAAAAAAGAAATAGAATTCGAAGGTGCAACATATTATCCAAGAGAATTTGAAGAAAAAGTCAAGAATATAACTATCCACCTTTCGTTGTTTGAGATAGAAAAACCAGTCTCAATAGAGCCCTTTCAAGAAGTTACAGTGTGAAATTCTACACAGATGGCTCCAAAACAATGTTGGGCAGATTTTCCATATTATGCATTCAAAGCTGCCATAAAAATCCTTGAATGGAAAGGAAAACTAGAGAAATTCCATATTGTGTTTCAAGCTGAATTTCTTGGATTAAAAAGGGCTATTTTATGCGGTAGTGAAGAGAATGAGACAGTTAAAATATGGACGGACAATCTTTCACGCATGCTAGCAATTCAAGATCCCCATTCCCCTCATCAACTTGTCCGAGATATCCAGTACTTATTGGTCCAAAAACCAAATATTCTCTTAAGATGGCTCAAATCCCATGTTGGTCATAGGGGTAATGAAGAAGCTGATATCCTAGCAAAAGCAGCTATTGTCGATTGGAAGCTCCTAAGCTTCAGTGTCATCTTAAACAGCATTTTCAGAAATTTTTTATAAGAAAATGGCAAATTCTTTGGGATTGTAGAAATGCTGGTCATTCGGTATATAAAGTCATCAAAATAGTAAAACTGAAACTAAGCTCCTGGACTCGTGAAGCAATTTTGTTGCTCACAGTACATGATGCATTTTCCCTTCCGTTTCCATTTATCAGAAGATAACTTTTGCTCTTGTGAGAAGTCGGCGATCCCATCCATTTTGTTACATCGTGCCCTTTTACTATATCATGGCACTTCCCCAAACCCTTCTTCTTCGCAAGAAAGTATGGATAAAAGAGTCTTCCAAAAAATGAATCATGCTCGTGATAAGATTTCTAATTGATCATGGATAACTATCACAGTTTAGATTTAGCTTATTAATTTTTGGGACAAAATTTAATACCTTACATTATATTCATAATAAATCCTCTAAGTCCTTCAAGTTACTAATTTTTTATTCCTTTATATATTCATTCCTACTCTACATTATCCTGTTTCCTTTTCAGCCATTTTTAGAGTACTCCGAATCTTCCTCATTTTAATTTTACCATTTATTATTATGTTCTATGTCTTGGTAACTTGCCATTTCTTTCAAATTGATTATTGTACATTTTTTTCCTGTGGGGGTAATAAAATTCCCCTACATCTATATCAAACCGGAAAGCGGCCATATGAACCCTAGAAATGGAGATGTGCTGTGGAAGTATTAAGCAAATACTTTCTCTGAACTTCATAAATAAAAAAGTAAAAAATTTTGAATCCCACAATAGCCATTTTCTTTCACATTGCAGCAACGGACAAACTTTTTCATAGTTTCCGCAAAATTTAAGCAAATTATAGGGTTTTTAAATAGATGTTCATCCACATAAAAGTGTAAAAATGCATTTTTGTAAGACACAATCATGAAATGATACCATTACAAAGAGACAAAATATTTTATTGGCTCAAAATGTGCTCTAAGTTTTCAAGGCATCCAACCAAATACTTCTGAGAAATTTAATTTATATATCCATCAGAGAAACAAACTATCCTAGTAAATTTACAAAACTTCTTTAGTTATTGTTTGAAACGGCGATAATTATGAGCAGAAACGATGTGTTTGGAATCTGTAAAGCGCCATTTACAATGTCATTTGCGGACAAAATTTTTAAAAAATTTCCAATTCTGGGATAATAATTATTAGGATGATTGCTCAAATTATTGCTACCAAGAAATGAAAGCAAGCCTAATAACACCAAATGTTACTTCAGTTGCAAGTAAAAGGCAATTTTTTAAATAAATAATAATTTTTTCATTGCTTTTAGTGTTCTTTTCTCAACATTAAGAGACGTCTAATGTCTTTGCTACAATATCCATGAAATGCCTTCAAAAGTTCACATTCTTTAAGAATTAAACTTTACTTTTCTTCACAGCAATGGGAAATATTTCATGAAATCAACTGCAGAAGTTACATTCTAAATTGAGAAAAAGAAAGGGCGGAAAATTCATTTCTTCTCGTACCGTTTTTTAAAAATATGATTAATAAAACTATCGCCACTTTTCTACGAAATTTTTGAATATGAAATTAATATGCCTCAGAACTACGGACAGTATAATTAATTCTTCATCTCTTCGCTCGTCCATGTCCTTATCAACTTCCTCGAAAAAATTTGCATCTAATTTATCGATCCACCAAAAGGAGCATCATTAGTCTGGTACAGAAAGCTGCTAGCTTTTGATGTGTTATTGGCGAATGGATGAAAAATAATTTAAAGCATGTTTAAGTTCCATGAAATGTCAAGATAAGTATCGTAGACTTTATTCTCACTTTTTACATTGTATCAAACGTTTCAAGAAGTTAATGCTTGGTTATTTTATACTTTAGTTTATCTTCATGCGATATTTTTTTTATTTCGGATACATCTTTTTATTGTCTTGCACCAGCTTTATTTACATAATTTTTTTACATATTTGTTTGAATTATTTCGATATAAAATAAACTTTAAAACTTTGCTTACAACAGATTAAAGTATCACTGGTTTAGTTTAAATAGATAAACGTCCCTTTCGGTTTAGTTTACTTACATTAACATACCGTTTTAAAGGAACACTAGGCCTATTTTGGGGCGGAACTCGTAATTTTGAGCCATGCTCAGAAGAACGAGAAGCAAGGACGACAACTGAGCGACACCTTCCGCAAATTTAAACACCACACCAGAGAAACGACTTTTAACCCCGACAAATTTAATGTGCACCAGCACGACGGTTCCTCGGTGGAATAAAGTCTCGAATCTAAAACTCTGAAGGTTCCAAAGCTGAGATTTTACCATTAGGCCAACGCAGCTCAAAGGCCCTTTCAGAAAAAACACTAGAACTGTTTCGCGATGGTCTACATAATTTTGATCTTAGATGACAAGTACGAGGAGAGAGTGTAGTGTTTGGTCAAAGATGTGCCTGTGACGGGCAATTATTTCCCGACTTTTCTGACAGTGCTGAAATACAATTACCTCTGTGCCAGAAAGCCGGCGTTTTCACTCTAAAAGTCTATCATTTCCTCTTCAACTATTATTTCATTATCGAAAAAATGTTATAAAATAGAAGGTGGCATGCTTGAATTTCAAACCGAGCACACACCCTTTCAATCTAGTATCTAATTCCTTTTAGGACTTTCAATGTTTATAAATCTGCAATCAGTTTATATTTGAATTTTTGTTCAAAAGTAGGGTTCTTTTGAACAAAGAATCAAATATCTGAAAATGCCTCATACACGGAAATTTTTAAGTAAAGTAGAAATAAACAAAATCCAGCTTCAAAATCTGGACGGATCAAATTCTGAAAATTCTAATCACAACAAATTTCTGTTTCTTAAAAATTTGGATTCTAGTAGTAGAAATAATAGTTGAAAAACTATTTTGATCTTGATGAGTTAGAATGTGCAGAAACTATATCTCTCAATTTGATTAATTTAACAGAAGGTATCGGTATAAATTTACATTTATAATTTCTCCTAAAAAATCAGAATTCTTAAAAGACTACTCGCTAAAAATATATATATAAATTTAGACGTTTTCAGCAATTTTTATATAAAAATAACGCCTGTAAATTTTTTCCGCATTTGGTTTATCAAAATATACGGACAATATTTTTATCATTAACAGTAAAAGTATCTTCATTAGCATATCATGAGCAATATATTTTTGATAAAACTACCTAACAAAACTGCATAGTATATATAAATATACTAATTTTAGCTGGGAATAATACCGATATAATATTTTTATACCTACTTTAAATTTTAACGAATATTAAAACTAGCAAATTTTATATAATTGAAAATTAATTAATCATTTATCTTTTTTGTAGCTTTGTAAAATAGATAGCCCAATATTTTTTGCAATAATAAACTGAACAAATAAAACATATATATGAGCCAACTTTGGCGATTTGTTTTTTGATATTTTACTGACCATTTTTATTAAAAGTATAACCTCCAATAAAATTCAACGAAACTTTGGTGGCTGGTAGATCACTGTTAATTGCTTTCGTGTTCGTGAAGATTCAGCAGCCCTCCGACTCAAAGAGAGAGGAAGACCAATTTATTACGACCTTCTATAGATCGTTTAATGGTATTGTGGTGGTATCTTTGCTGAATTTAGAATGCCCATACTCCATCTAGGGTTGACCCAGGCAACATCTCTCTTCTTACTGATTTACATGAACTTTTTAGGAAGAATATTTTTTTAATAATATTTAAACAACTTGTAATAAAATTTTATTTCTAAAAGAAATATTTTTGGAGACACTGTATTATTTAATATTTTCCTTTCAAAATATATGATTCGCATTCTCAATATAGTAGGCAAGTTTTTTTTATTTATTTATTTGAATTTCTGGTTAACCTTAACGGTGTTGTATTTCTTTAAGAAATTTTTTTAAAAATGGAAAAAGTTAATAGATAATAATTTTAAATAAATCTGTGCCGGTGCTTTTATTTTTTACTTCATTTAAAATCAAACAAGATTCGTTATCTGAATATTCTTCATGAAGAATCGTTACATTCTCATCCCTTAATGAACAGCTTTGGCCTCCCTATAATGCAACAACTTCAAAGCTGCAGCAGTTAACAAAAGTCTTTATATTTTCAAACGCCTCGGTTTTCTATAACTGAAATATTGAACCAAATATTTAAAAGTTAATTTACGGATACTTACAAAAGACCATTCAACAAATGTGTTGTGTACTTTTTTCAGTGTTTCATTGAAAGTTTTATATATCATAAAAACTTAATTAAAAATGGTTTATCACTATTCAGGTATATGCAATATACCTTAGAATAATGAACTTTGTTATAGTTTTGTAATCAGCTGATTAGATTTTAAGAATAGATTTTTAAGAATCTCTAATTATAAATTTGATTGAAATATAAGCATCTTGTGAAAGTAAATAAATGACATTATTCAATGCTATTTTTGTACATTTTAAACTTACATTTATTTATAGATGAGAAATACTATTTTAAAGTTTCTGAACTGCATAAACATTTTCGTATTTTTTCTAGTGTTTAAAAATTAGCGTCCCATTTCAATTTAATCTTATTCTTTATGCTTTAAGAAATCTTAAAATAAATCAATTGACTGAAAGTGGACACTATGTACTTAGCTATCATGAAATATTAAGATAAATCTGAAAATAAATCTGTTTAGAACTTTATTTCCAATTCAAAATTTAGTTACTCAATAGAATAGAATATAGAATGTGTAGAATAGAATATAGATTTTAGAAGTCACTATAAAAAATACCAATTAAAAGAATAAGCATCGTTTTATCCAAAAAAGATGATTAGGCTGTAGTTTAAAGGTCTCTCAAAATTATTATTATTGATTCTACAATATAAATACAAATAAACTTTCAAAGAAAGATAAATTACTCTATTAATTCAATAATTGTTAAATAAAATGCAAAGTATACATATTGATAAATTACTACATTATATATTATTTAAATATAAAATTTCATATTGTTTGAATGATATTTTTTACGAAATCCTATTTTTAAAATTGTTCGATTTCAAGAAATTGTATAATTCGGCAGAGTGATAGATAATTTTATTTTATTATTCAGTTATTACAGTAGCCAAGTATTTTTTCTGGACCACTAACTTTGCAGTTATTTTTAAAATCCTTTGATTTGAAGAACTGTAGAGTTCAACAGAGTGCATATGGCGATATAATTTTACTCATCAGTTATTACATTAGCAAAGAAAAATTTCTTGAACAATTAATTTTAAAATTACCATTCTGTTGAGGTATCTAATTACTCAAGCAATCGGTGCTCATATATATATATATATATATATATATATATATATATATATATAT
>JAOUZG010023330.1:5815668-5835026 GCA_026289955.1 Argiope argentata
ATATATATAATTCGACGCTCTAAATATTGATAATCAACAAGAAATTACTCAAATACGCATACTTAAATAAAGTTTATAAGGCTGCTAATGTTTGAATTTCAATCCCCCGCTGATGTTCGAAATCAAAGCGGAGCATATCGAAGCAGATTCGTTTACTTAATTAAACTAATTTGGAAGAAATAATTGTTTCTCAAAGAATGAAGCAGTTTGTAAGGGAAATTAGTAGCAAGAGGAAATGCAGTCGTTTTGAGGAATTAATCAAATGCTTCGTGTAAATAGAGTTGAACATTCATCAGAAATTAAAGAGAAAAGTTTTAAGAATGCTGCAATTCTACGATTTGAACAGAAGTAACTTAATGTACTCTCGTGCATTTAAAACGAAATGGTGATAGCTTATTTTAATTACAACTGCTTATAGAAATAATGAAATAATTAGCACCAATGATAATCTTTGAGACCTTAAATTTACAGTAGAAAATAACTTTACTGGGTTGTTCGATCTGTGTTTAATTTGTAAAATGTATTTTTCACCTCAAAACAGCATCCAAGAAATTATTGAAATAATTTTAAATAAGACGATAAATTCAGGGACATAATTTATACTTAGAAATAGTGACAATTTTGTATGAATTAATCAGAAATAGTCTACATTGAAATAATTTGTAACAAATGTGAGCCAAGTAATGAGATTACACAGTAATTAAATTTGTCTCTATCAAGAAACAACACAACAAATCACAAGAAAAGAAGAATTTATTCGTCTTAAATAGTAAAATTAATACATTATTTTACACTATAAAAGATATTTCTTCCTTTTATCCTTCAAATTAGGAATTTTACTTTCCTATTTCACATAGAAAAATAGACAAACACTAACATAAATAAAAATCACTCTTCTGATCTGAGTTTAAAAAGCATTTAATTTAAGAAATGTATAGTCAATTCTAAAAGATTGTGTATAACTATTTTAATATTTATTTAATCATTTCTTATTTTTAAAATTTACTTCCAAGAATTGATAATTAGTAAATTTTAGACAAGTAAATAAGTAATGAACTAATAGAATAAATAATAAATAATTCTATATTTGAGATTAAAATTCAAAATAAAATTCAAAGCGTCATTTGTTTTCGAATTTTTTAAAATTTAAGATACGTCGTTTTTAAGATGAATTCTCAAGTTTAAATCAAAAGTGTGGCAATTAACAATCGATATTAGCATAATAGTATGTCCACTTCTTAACTGTAAGCAACTTTAAGATGGTTTTTTCATTAATATGACAGTTTAATTAACAAGAATATTAAAAAAACGAATTATAAATTTAACAGTAGTTCAACTCCATTTATGAATAACGTATATTTTAATTTGCATATATGAATATATTCATTTTTAAAATGTAATATTTAAAACTTAATTTCAGAAAAAAATTATACTTTTATATTACTTATTAATTACTATAACTATTTTAGAAATAATCAGAATGCATTAATAATTTTTAGAGAAATCCTTTCAAAAATGTTTTCACATTATAACGAAAAATGTACATTTCCAATAAAAGAACATATATATTGTAATTTCATTAAATGTTTATAAATATATTGAAATTTGGTATTTTCATTTATAAATCGGCTTTAGGAATTTGAGAATTGATAAAATTCCAAGATAATTAGAAAAATACATTCTTTAAATGGGGAAAGTTTGTTGTAAGTAATCGGAAAAAATTTGTAGTAATTAATATTATTGTCTTTAAGTGAAATTTAACTATGGAAAAATTGCAGAAGACGCTGTCAATCAAATTCATTTAAGATTTAGAAGATATTTCTTTTCCTTTAATTGGACAATGGCTTAAGGGTTTAAGCCAAAATAAATAATAAAATATGATGCGATTAAAGTCTAGTTTTATTTTTGTAAATTTGTTCACAGTCATAAAAAATATCAACAATGATTAATCTGTAAAAATCGCACCTAAAATACATAATCACCGCTATTTTTACTATGCATTATCAAAATGTTATATACGAAAAGACTACCCCAAATATATAAATGTCATTACTTGCCAATGAAAATTTGAAAACATTTATAGTTTCATAAAATTTTCATGGAAAAAACTAAGCTTCCATTATAATTTCAACTAATAATATTTAAAAAAATCTAAGAAAATTTGCAATTGAAAAGTGTCATTAATTAATTGAATTTAGCAACGAAAGGATTAAAAAAAGTTGCAATAAATTGGCTATGAAATAAGATTACTTTCACTTTTCAAAATCAGTATAAATAATCAATCATTATTCGCCAAAAAGAAATAAATTTATGAAATAAATTCTCCAATAATTAATATCATCTTAAATAACACAAAGCAGTACATACTAATAACATTACAAATAAACGCAAATTAAAGAAATTTTTAAAAAAATGTGTTAAAAATACCCATTACATTTTAACACTAAAAAAGGAAAGACCATTACAAACAATTCATTTCTAAAATACGTTGACACTTATGGGACAGATAATTTATTATGGAGAATATTTAGTATTGAAGAGAAAAGAAAGATATTTCCATCATTTTGAAAACATTAAAAATATCTTGTTTCTTTCAGCAACTGTATTTGAGATTTCCTAGTTCTCCCTGAATAGGTTAATAATACAAATAACTGTTTTAAAAAGAGGCTAAATTATCAAATTAAATTTCTATAGAAAATAGTTGGAAGATAAAAACGAAATTTTTTCTGGCTTTGCGCTTACAGAATGGCTCATTGGTAGAATGCTCTGAACTGAAAGTGAAACTTCACAAGTTCGTATCTAACCACAGGCGAGTTTTCTAAAAATGACTTTGTTATTGTTTTGCTTTGCGTTAGTTTTCCTTTGTTCTAGAATGTTCTTATAATTTCTGTATCTTTCTAAATCTGGAAAATTTCAGTTATTTCGTTTTGAGGATAAAGGTAGCTGTAAGTTTTAATTCTTTTGATAAAGTGTCGATTTGAAATTAGCGAATGATTCTTTGACTTTAATTAACACTTAGTTTATATGAGAGAATATGCTTGAAATCTATATGCTTTTCTGGTTCATTTTTTTCCGAATGGAATTTTATTATTTCCATTCAGAACAGTTGGTATTCATTGTAAAGCATCTGTTGACTCATCAAATATACTGACTATTAAAAAGCATTTGATTTACAAATTCTTGTAATTTCTCTATTTTCAGAACTTTTATTGTAGTAGTTTTCTATTGTTGCGTTGTAAAGATGTCATAAGAACTAAATTTTAAGCAGAAAGAGTCCATTTTCACGCAAACATTTTTTTACTTATTTGTGAGCATTTGTATAGTTAAATACATAACCCATTCATTTATCTTATTATATAGGCTGTTCTGAATAAAATTTCAATTAATTATATTTAATTTATATATATATATATATTGGGTTTGCTGTAGATTTATTAACATTTGCTATTTATTCCTTGTCTCATGCATCCATTCTTATTACTCACACATAGTCCGAATTTTGCGATAAATGTAATTACAAAAGCAAATAGACGCCATACGAAACCATATATTTTTTTGTAAAATGCAATGTATTTTCGAAGGAAAGGAATGCTCACTTAAGCTGGAACTTGGTTTTCCATTTCCAAAGCTGAAAATCCTTTATTATCAGCAAATTGTTGACCCACTTACTTTGTGATTTGCATGTTTTCCAAATTCGTATTTTTCTTACTTTTTAAAAAAAATTCAGATTATAAAATAGCAAAAAACAACATACGGTTTTCAAAATCTTGTTGAAAAAGTGAAAAAAACATTTACTAAAGGGCATAAAAATGAAATCTTTTTTTTAATATCCAGCATGCATTTCGCTGCAGTTATTCGCAATGAATTTAAAGTTTGCCGAAGAATGCAGTCCCGTTCCTCACGTATTCCCGCTTCATCAACTTCCAAGAGATTTCATTACAAATTTTGAAAGCGCATCGACTTTAAATTTAAGCATGAGAGAAGTAACAAAAGAGCACGAGGAAAATTCTCGTTGACAGAACGCGAAATAGATAAAGTCTTCTTTGGATATAAAAGAGATAAGAGTGTAAACATATAACATCGTTGAAAACTTTGTTAAAACGGCACATTCTTCGCATTTTAAATCGGACTCGGGGGAAAAATACATCCACTTAATATTTATTTAGTTTTGCAACATTTTTTATACTTATTCAATCAGAATTTATTATAAAGTATTCTACCTTTACTTACAATAAAAAGAAAAAGGAGTGCACTAACACTTAATTCAAATTAAATTTGAAGCAATGGGGATTTATTTTCAAAAGGAATTTAGAATCTTATAATTTTGTATCGAAACAGATTTCACGTGTTCATAATCGATAGGAAGGAAGAAAAAAAAAACTTTTTCAATTTTTTCACTTGTAATAGTGCTAAAAATAGGCATTTTGATGTAGATAAAATAAATTTAAAATATTAAAAATATTAAAGTGCATCTTGAGGTACCGTAAAGACGTTTATGTTTCATGGATATGTAAAATCAATGAAATTGTGCAATAATCCTCTATTCAATGAAACTGTCCAGCTATAAAACGGTTAAAGAAAGATCGGAAGTATGATTAAAAAAAATCATGAATTAGTGTAAGGGACTTCAGTAATTTTTTTTTAGAAAATTTAAAGAATTCGGAGAATGAAATTCAAAACACCTTTTGCAGTTTTTTCATCAATATTTCTCTCAAAACCCTGGTGAGTTGAGTTGTGTTGATTGAATTTTGGATTTGTATGGAGCAAAAGAAAATTAATTGGCTATGCTGCGTTAAGATACATGATATGAATATACACCCATTAAATCAAATATCACTTAATATCATTTCTTTTTAAATTTAAAATAAAATTTATGATCAAAGGAAAAGGCTTTAACTATGAGATAAATTTATGATTAAAATTAAAAAATGATTACATTGATATAAAACGGATAAAATTTATATTTTCAAAAAATTCCAAAGGTATTCTGTCGAGGGCTTCTTCTATCAATACTTGCATACGTAGATGATAAATTATAATTAATGATAGAAAAATTCAAAACCTTCAATTAAAAGATACAAAATTGTATGCTTAATTTTGAGCACATACATAATCTCTCACCAAACAAAAGATGCTTGGTGGGTGAAACAAATCAGTACTCTGGTTCATTTACATCGGTGGCCATTGAGGCAATGGATTAGATACCACTTATCGATTTATATGATACAATTTCTTTTAGATTTTTTATATTATGTAGTTGTGTTTGTCACATATCATTGATCCTGATTCCTTCAAAACAGAAAATTTGAAAATAGCATATGTATTCATTACATCAATGTGTGAGATATGCAGTTTAAAATCTAGATTTTTGTTATCACAACTTTGTCAGCTGCTACATTGCCTTTTATACTGACATGACTAGATATCGTTCCAAATGAAATGCAAAAAACTACATAGAATCTCTAGATCACTTTTACTATCTACTCAGCAATAGTTTTATTACATTAATGTCTCTTTGTTATACAATACTAAGGCTATTTTGGGGTGGGCCTCACAATTTTGAACCCCAGTTAGATGGCGAAGACGACTCCTGAGCTGTCCTCTCCCCATCACTCCAGCGGGAGGACGTTTGAAATATTTAACCTTAAAATGCCTCCCTTAAACGATTGTTCTTCGGTATAACAGGGTCTCAAACTTGAAACCCAACGACACCAGAACAGTCAGGTCATTGCTGCTCATCTATTGAGCAATAAAAATAAAAATCACATTAATAAATTTTTCGAGGCTAAAAATATCGCAAGTAGTTGAGCAGTTGAAATGGAACGCAAATAGTTTGAGTTGAAGAAAAAGCTGGGGAAGAAATTTGAGTAAAATATAAAATTCTATATCATAGACATCGGAATGTAAAAACGATGATGAATGACTTTCAATAAATTTTTAAAAGATGCCATTCTAGTTTCAAAATCTAAGAAAGCACAAATGTTTCTTTGAAGGGGAAAAAGTAAAGAATATTTAATTTTTAGAATAAAATTTCTTTTACATATATTTCTGACTTAGTTGTTATTATTATTATTTTAATTTTGCAAGTATTTTTTAGAGAAAAATTCGATCGAAGTAAATATTGTTTAGTAAGTATATATGAGTTTTTTAAAATAAAATTTTAATTTCAAAATTTTTAGCACTGTTATTATGAAAATATATATTAAATGAAATATATATCAATTTTGAAATTTGTATACAATTATGCAAGTAAGTCCTGCAAAATTTTTATTTTGTAGATTTGTGTTATATTGCTTTGTGTTGTTATGAGATAGTAAAAATAAATAAATATTAAATAAATAAATTGTTAGTAATTAGAAAATACACATTTATAATTGTTTGATATTTAACCTGTTCCAAAGATATTAAATAATATAATCGATGAACTGTATAAATCATTGTTAATAATGAAATTATTCTGAAATATTAAAATTCTTATAAATTGGCAATTTTGATGGTTTTATTTGTTAAAGGATATCTTTAATTATATATAAAAAGATGATAAATACAGTAAATGTTACGTCGAGCAAACATATAATTATTAATATGAAATGAATTGATTTATTAATACCCAGAAATGAAAACAAATGCTTAATACTGTAATTACATGCAGGGTATTAACGAAATATTTCAAATGGCAAAATGAAATGTTAAATAATTTCTTTTCATTTATTTGAGCAATTCAGCACAAAAGAAAGTTGTTCTAAAAGCACACAATAAATATTAGAAGCTGAAATTTCAAATAACTCCTTAATCTTCCAAAAATAAAATTTATGGAACTGAAATTTTAAATGTGAAGTTATCAATTTGATGTTATTTACATTTCATCGGGGGAAAATAATTGTTGCCTTTTAAGAGTAGTTTACTAAGAGAAGATTTATCTCTTTTGCTGAAAAAGAATTTTTGATTGAAATAATTCTTGAAGGAATTGCTTTTTCAATAACTTTGCATCTTCTGAGCCTTCTTCGGAAAATGAACTAGTAGGTTTCTGTTTTAAATTTCATTCTTCGATTAAAAGATCTAAAAATTTAATTTAAATTTAAATTTTAACGGAAATTAGAGTCGGAGAAATCAGTATAACTTAATATAAAAATTACAATAATTACTTTCATAAATATAATTTAAAATGTAGAAAATATTAAACAATAATTGTTCGCATTTGAAATTGCATTTATGTAAGAATAAACCTCAGTGAATGAAAGTTATGAAAGAGATTATTTGCATAGAAACTAATTTTTACTTCAAAAACTATTAAAATCTGAAACTTCTCATAAAATGATTATAAACTTTTCTATTAAATAAGAAAGCCTTTCAAGAGGCTAAATATAAATAAGTTTCTTTCTTAAATTTTAATTTCAAATAGGTTTGACTTAACGATTATATCAAGCGATTATTTCAAAAATGTTTTATTCACCAATATGAAACCAAATATGTTTTTTAAAAGTATTAATGCCATTATTTCAATAAATTTTGCAAATGAAACGTAAAACTATTGTCTGTTCTAAACACTTAACAAATATTTTCCAAATAAATTTAGAGACAAATACCATTAAGTTGTATTATTAGATAATATATTATATAATTCATAAAATATTGGAAATTTGTTATGTCAGAAAAATTAAAAATCACCCCATTATAATCCTTTTTAAAACGGATTATAAAATTTGTTTTTGTTTGTTTTTCTTTAAAATATGAAGTAAATATTTAAAAAGTTTAAAATATAAACAATATTATACAAAAAAGGAAAAGAAAAAAAATTCAATATTCAATATTGAATTTTTTTAATATTCAATAGTCTGATATATTCATTAAATGACTCAAGTCATTTAATGAATATTTCATATGAAGTCTGATATTTTCATTAAATGACTCAAAGTTGCTAATCATTTCTAATATACTTGTATTATAGATTCTTATGCCATGATTCTGTAACAACAGACCATCGCTCTAATCACAATGAAGAAATTAAAATTATATTTCAATAATTTAATAGAAACTAAAGACTGAAACTTTTTACCTTCATTAAACAATTGAATTTTTAAAATCTAAAAGTATTTAAAAGTAATTGTGGGGATCAGTTGAGAATTTGATGAAAATCCTTAACTTCAAAACTCTTAATCACTTTTTTTGTCATAAAAATAATAACAATCCTTTTGAGTAAATGCAACACCTAGAACTTATTAAATACAGCGCAATGTCGATTATGTATCACATTTGAATGTATGATATAGCAATGTGTATGAATGAGCAATGAATATTATATATTGAATTACATCTTAGTCAATTTGTTACAAATTAAAATGGAATAAGGAGAGGTAATTTTGCCAGCAAATTAAACTTGCCGGCAAAATTACGCCTGCGTAGAAATGTATATTTAACATTTAAAAGTCCCAAAAAGCGCAATCCAGTGACTATATTAATTTAATTTTTATTAAAAGTATTTTCGAACACTTTTTTTAAGTATCAATAACAATTTTAGAAATATAACACGGTTTCATTTAGAGTAATAATAATAATAATTTAAAATTACACAAAAAATTATCAAAATAAGTTTGCTTACAGAGACAAATGAAAAGGATGTTTACAAACTAATCTTTATTTTTAAGCCTCCAGGAATTTATATGGAATGAAATGTCTTCTGACATAATTTTTGAAAGGTATTCATTTTAACCGTTGTGGCATTACAACAAATAGAATTTTTTAAAAAACATGGTTTTGCTCATAAGATACACACTTGTAAGCACCTATTTAGTTTTTTCATAACAAATTGTATTTTGAAATTTTTTGGCTTAATTGTGCTTGACGTAAAATGGATTCTATTAAAAAAAGAGATTACACTGGTTGAAAGAAAAATCATTTTAAGGCTAAGTATCGATGCTAAAATTTCTCTATATAATGGTAAGATAGTTGGGAGAACTTATTATATCCAAAGAGTGATCAATAGCTAAAAATCATCAAAATCTATTATCAAAAACCTGACCCCCCCGATCAAAGTTAACTTTACGAAAAAATATACGTTTTGAAATCGGTACGTTTAAATACAGATATTACAGAATCTCAAATATTAATGAATATTAGATTAAGTTTTTTAAAACACTCTCTTCAAGAAGACACTATACGTAAAATAAAGTAAAAGGTTAAATATCAGGGCCGTGTAGCCTATAGAAAGCGACACATTTCATCAGTCAATAAACAAAAATGTTTACATTTTGTATCTAGCTTTGGCGTCAAAGGGAGTAAACTGATATGGAGAAAAAATGTAGGGCTTTTTAGAAGTAAAACCTTGCGCTTACAGATTGGAGATGGTGTTATGATTTGCAGAGTGCACAGCAGTAAATGGAAAATGTAGATTAACTTTTATAGATTTTAAATGAGATCATATGGAATATCTGAATAAACGAAAAGAAATTTGAAATAGAGAACAAGATTTGAACCTTGTTGATGATTTTTGCTTTCAGGCAGTAATAAAAACATACTACGCACAACATAAAGCTCTGACTGTTGTACGGTATCAAAATTCAGTTGCTTACTTTTCCACTCCCAGGATCATTAATGGGTCATGGAAACGTAAAATAACATAACAACGAAAGACACACTGAAAAGAGTTTCTTTGATGTAATGAGATAATGTTTCACCTAATGAAAGCACTAGACTATTCAAATCTATACCTAAAGATTGACAAACGTTCTTAGACAATGCCTATCCTACAGAACAATTAAGTTTATTTGACAACCGATGGAAACTATTTTTTAACGTTTTTACCTCTGTGCGTAAACTTTTTTTGATAACTTTTTGAATAATTCTTAATTATTATTATTATTACCTTAAAACAATGTGTGTTTCATTTTTAAAATTATTATTGAGATCAAATGAATTGTTCAATGAATACTTCAAATAAAAACTGAATTAATATTTTCACTATAATGTACTTTTTTTTTCTCTAGAATGTTTAATCTGCCTTTGTACTCAGACTTTTTCCGGTAAGTGTATTTTAAATAAAATTATATGAAATTGCAAAATATATAGATATTGAAGTGCATGAAAAATGAAATATGATTTACACTTTTTTCTTTCAAATAAGTCACAGTTTCAAGAAAATAGTTTCCCAAAAGCAAATTACCAGTTTTGCGAAACTCATTTTTTTTATTTTAACATCTGTAATGACACTTTCTTCAAAACGAATTGAAAATGTTTCAAAACTATTTCTTCCAATTCATTGGATTTCCTTTGCAAGATTCAGTTCGTTTATCATTTAGGAAGCAGCAGTGCATCTTTCGATAAAGCGCCTAAATAATTTTGTCTGCCAGAAACGATTTAAAGTTTCATTCTGGCATCAGAATTTTCTTTTCCGAAGCATGAAATAAAATGAAAAGGAAGAATTTTATACTTCGAAGTGAAAATGAAGTATTTTTCCAATTAGCTTGCAAAACGTATCAAAGTTTTAAAATTACAAAAAAGAAATTTTAGGTTCTTTTATAAATTAAAGAAAATGTTATTTTGCCATTTTACATGTTCACTCAAACAAGCGTAATAAAAGAAGATTGGTGCACAATTTTATAATTAGATACTTTTTTAAAAAGAAAATATGACAAAAAATTAATTTTAAGCACTTTTATTTAAATGAAAGAATTTTTATATTTCATTTCCTGCAGCTTAGCAATAGAAAAATTCATAATGAAACTTTGTATACTCTAGTAATCTTACTTAAATTATAAGAGAGGCAAACAGAAGCGAGTCATTAATAGTGAGCATTAATTCTAATAATTTAAATATTTTTGAAATATCGAAAGCAATATTTTTCATAAAGAATATTTGATTAGTTTACAAGCAATACGTATGTGTAATATTATAATCGATTTTGTCATTCCGTTATTCCTTCAGAACTTAACGTTTCAAATACGATAAAATCTAAGATGAAACGTTTTCGCGAGGCATAATTACTGTTTCTAAGGATTTGAAATTATTTTTATTGCAATTAATGACTCTGTAGAAGGAATAGCAATTAAAGAATTTTTAGCACATAAAATTATACTTAGTGTTATACATTAAGTAATAAGAGAAATTTCATGCATCTTCATTGAGATTTAAAAAATATAAATCCTCCTTTTAAAATTATGGATTCCCCAAAATTCTTCTTCTTCCAAAAATAAATAATGCACCATAAGAAATAATTTCCTAGTCACAAAGTAATTCTTTTCTAAATATTTTATTTATGTATCAAAGTTCAGAAACTATATTTGATGTCATATAAAAAGATATTTCACTCTTTCATGATGAAGAAAAGAAAAAAACTTATATTCTGTAGTTTTGAATCTGTTAGAGAAATAAAAAATACTTAATATTGGAACTCCAGTTCTCTAAACACAACATTTAAAAAGATCTTCTTATATTAAAACTTCTATCTAAAGAATAAAGTATAAAAGTTTTAAATATCCTTTTAAATTTCCCTCCGTATTAAATTGTGTTCTTAAATAACTTTAATATATTTAGATAATCACCGGTTTTATCAAGTTCCAATAACTGATCAAATAACTGTATTGAATAAAACCTAACTACGCTTTAATAATTTCGATGTTGGAATTTGTCATGATAATATGTCGAACTGTTTGCTCTAATTTTGATTTTTGTACTTCTTAACTAGACTTAAAAATATGTAATATCTTTTTCCTGCCACATTAATTTTCTGATTAAAAAGAGAGAAATCTATAGGAATTCTAAGCCAATGATCTCCAATTATGGTTTCATATTTGTAGACTAATTGGCAACTTAACAATTTTAGCGATAAAAATAAATATTCTGGAAACTGCAAGAATTATGACTAATGTGAAGATCTCTCTGAAGAAGTCCACAAATTCCTTATAGATTTTTCAGATAAAATAAAAGAATTTACCTGAGGAATAAATATGTTTGGAGTGTATCTACAGAGCGAGTAGATATCTGTTAAAAATCTTGTTAATGTCTGTTTTTGTTTAATTATCGATGTCTTGTCTGCTTGCATTATTATTCTTTTCAAAAGTTGACCTTATATATACAAGTGGTTATTAAAAAATGGAAAAACCTGTGAATACAAGAGAAATTTTTAATGTTTTTCGTAAGCATTAAAATGTAATAATAGACGCCAGTTTTTTTATAAATGGTAACGTATGTATTGAGGTAGTATGAGTTAGTTTCATTTCTGTTCTACAATTCTTGGATTTTTTTGAAAAATATAAAATGTTGGATCTCTCCGATTTTCAAAGAGGCTAAATTGTAAAACTTCGTCTAATTGGAGCAAGTGTGGCCAAAACATCCCAACTTTTAGGCGTTTCTAGAGGTGCGGTATCTTAAGTCCTAACAGCACGCACACAGAGAGGGAAGGAAAAATAGTGGATGGAAAGACACGCTCAGTGAAGGAAACCAATGGGTATTGAAGCGAATTGTAACGCCTATAAAGCGAACAACTACAGCAGGAGTAGAACTCAATACCTATCTAGATTCTATAGTGAGTGATTACAGTTAGGTGGCACCTCCATAAACAGAACATTTATGGCAGAGCAGCAATTCCCAAGTCATTTATCACAAATGTTGATGTCAAATGTCGTCTACAGTGATGTAACACCCACAAAACTGGCCGATTTATTAGTCGAAGAAAGTAATATGGTTTGACGAATCGAATTTCACACTTTCCCCTACTACAAGATGGGTGCACATTTAGAGAACACCTGTAACGTGATTGTCTCATTTTTGTTGTCAAACATGGAGGTGGGTCTATCATGATATGGATAGCCTTGTCGTGGTTTTCTGCTGGACCAATCGTAACCCTGAAAGGAAGAACCACTGAGGAGAAGTATAAAGGATTTTCCCCTTTACCAGATCCATCCTAAAACGCAAACTTTGTTTCCTCCAAGAAATGGATTTTTTTAGAATGTTAATGTATCCATGCAGCAAGACTTACTCAATCATGGTTTTATGAACACGAGGATGAAGTCAAACATCTGCTTAGGCCTGAACTGTCAGCTAACTTCGATATAATTGAACCCTTATAGTCTATTTTAGAGTATCTTATACGGAATCGATAGTCTCGACCGGCATTTCCCCCAAATTATAATTAATTTCACAGTATTTTCATGCAGAATTGTACAATAATGCTTTACATGCCAAACACTGTACTACGCCATAATAATAAAAGATCTTTTATAAATCTAAGGGGTTCCATTATTTTGATAAGCGCATGCATGCTGTTTCTACTTTGTGCTTCATGTTTTTTGACATATTTTAAAATAAAACGTTGTTTTTAATTACAATCTAGTTGGATTCTCCGTACTTACCCTAATACTATTCGAGAAAATATATTTGTTTCTTTTATTTGAATCTTTTTCATTTACCACCTTTGGAATTTACAAGGATTTGTCACTGTTTAAAGAATTTATTTAAAAAAAAAGAATGAAAGAAAAAAATGTAAGATAGCTCTGTCAGACTTGAACTGCTTTTTAAGATAAATATACTCTTAAAAGAGAATATGTGAAGTAAAACAAGTCAGTCAAGCGTTTAATAGAAACTGGGGAAAATAATTAATCTTTTCTTTAGCCCTTAGTAATGTGCTTTGGAAAATATTTTGCAGTTTAGTACATGATTATCTCTTTTTCTGTAGAAGTTTATGTCAGAAAATTCTGAAAAAAAAAAACGGCTAATGTAAATGAAGTTTTATCGTTAAGACTTAGAATAGTTTCAAAAAATTGTCTTAAGAAATAATACATTTTTTTGCATTTAATGTTTTTAGATTTTGAAATTGCGCTCGAATTAACTATACTGTTTATTTAATTAGAAGCCTATCTTTAGATAGCAACGAAAGTTTCAAAAAGATCGTGCAGAAAATAGATTTAGTGTTTAAAGAATTCTTTTAAAAATTTATCTTTGTTTTTCTTTAATTTAATTTGATTTCGGATTAGAAATTAATTTCTCAAGTTTTAACATAATTGAGTCTCTATCACTTATCGAATGTGTATACTACTGTAAAAACAATAAAAAAAGAGAGATAAGGAATTATTGATATTCACTAATTTATCTATAAAATGATTTATTTTTGGTGTTTACTTTCCAATTTCCCTCATACGAAACCAAAATAATGTATTTGAAAACGAAATTCCAACTAATATCTAGGTTTAAAATATCTTCAATTCAGAAAAATCCATTTTTGAAATCCTGTTTTTTTGTCTCTGAACATCACTACACAAAATGATTCAAATTAAACTCATTAAATTTATAGAGGGATCTTAATAAATTTGTATATTTGTATCAAATATCAGATTAAATCAGTAGGCTTATTCCTACACAGGTTACAAAGGTCTGCACAGGTTATATGTTTGTATGAACAGAAAAACTAAGGGAACATAATAACTACAAGACGCAATGAGTTAGATAAATAAAACTTGTTTCGCATAATCAAATTTTGACCTCCTCTGTCAAAATGAATGCATGTAAAAGCGTTAACTCCGAAACGCTTCAACTTAGATAAATGAAATTATCCAAATTAGTGCGTAGTTTTGCTGCTAAACGAAGTTATGTGCAAAATTTTGGATTTATACAAAGTACATGGCATTGTCCACAGCGTTATTCAGTACAAAATACTCATACTCAAGATTCTTGAAATAAAAATCTGACGCTCATTTTTCATGCAATTTTTAGAAGGGATTAATTAACTGTTTCCTGGAACTTTGCAAGACTTTTATAACTCTATATGGAAAGAATTGAGAAGGCAAATCCCTCTGATTTTGTTGAAACCTAGAAATTTTAGTTTCCTATAATTTTTTAAAAAAGATTTTATAGGAAAACATAACATTTTTGATTTGATACAATCAAAAAAATTCATTTATTGATTTTAAAGGTAATTTACGAAATCTTTTTTCTCTTTCTATATGCTACCTACATTAATGTGAAACAAAATACAGAAGCAATTTTGTCATTAAAAATGCACACACTTCATTTTAGAATGTCAATGCTTTTATATTCTTCCATTTCAAGATTAGTCATGTTTTCCTTTTTAACTCAATTTTATTTCTAATAGTTCTAGAAAAGAATAAACTTAGCCTGAAGGGCACATGCGAATTTCTTTTTTGAATTTTATTATTTAATGAATTTAGTGTTACTTTTCAGCTAACAGATTTTTGATCTATTATGGAAGTTGAAATATTTTATGAAAAACGCCCGACAAGATTTTATAGTGTTGATCTTTTTATGTATTTTCTAGCTTTAAAGTGTTGATTATTTACTGTTTATCCATTTAAACCTTGCTCTACTATTTATTCAAATTTTCTTTATCATAAAAAAACTTAAGAGTTTTATAAATACGGCTGGACAGGCTTAAAATAAAAAATTCAAGAAGAAAATAACCGTGTGCTTTTAATTATTTTATTGTTCGAATGCATAAAAGAAAAGTTAATCAACAATCATGCAAAAAATATAATTGAACGTGAACAAATTTTTTTCTTCTACATGCTGTTGTTTATCGATCTCACATTGCGTATAATTTATTTAATACATTTTAGACTTTACAATTTTTTGTATATAGTATTTCTTTTTCAAAATATTTATAATTAGAAGTGACTACTTCTAATTTCGAAATATTACATTCTCCTGCGTTACATATCCTTCTAAAAAGCAAAGTGGCTGCCTTTTTTAGAGCGGTATAAATAGAATGCCCGTGTAAATGTCGTTTCTTTATATTTTCTCATTGTATTTTCCCTGATTTGTTTGCATTTATTATAAGATTTCTTTATTTTCCTTCGGAACTAAATATCAAGCCATGATATTTTATTCATTTACAAACCATTTTTTAATCACTAAATAGTAAAATTAAAGCAAAGAATTTTTTTATTTTCTTTTTTTGCTCAAAGAACTTTTTGTAAAAACATTTTAGAATTTGTCCATTGTACTTTTAGTTTCCAGTTATTTAAATTGTAATTTGATTTAAATAGTTAAAAAAATAATTAATCACAGTAAATGTAAAAAAAGTTTTTGTTTTCATATCAAGTAGCAGAAATATTATTTTGAACTATTTTTCAGTTTTATAATTTAAAAATGAAAAAAAAAAATCGACTGAAGTTAATTGAATTTCGATTTCAATGTGTAATAAATTAGTAATTTTTTCGCAAATTAATTTTGAAAAAAAGTTTTTTTTTATTGTTTGGAAATATAATCTGGGGAAATCTGATATTTAGAAATGAGGAAAAAAGTTTCAGTCATCTTGTTTGCCTTAGTATAAGCTATCTCAACATTATTTTTACGTAAAAGTTATTGCTGATAATTTTATTTCATTTTAAATTAAAATAGAGATTTCAATTATTTTAGTTAGTATTAGATTTTTTTAAAATTATGATACATTATTTTAACTTATTCTTATTCTTTCTATATTTTCTCTACATAAAATAAAATTACCTTTAAATCTCTGAAAAGCGTCTTTCGAAGGTAGTAATTAATTAAAAATTTATTTACTGCATTTTTTTGTTCTTAACAAATTTACTAGCGATAATATAACGAACACAAAAAAATCATATGTCTTCAAAAGATTATTATTCAAATTTATTAAATTAGTAGGAAAATAGTTTTATTTGTATTTAAAAGTTAAATCTTTATTTGAGATATGCTATTCAAATTCAAAACTAATTGCTTTTAATGTTTAAAGAAACAAAACGCAAAATCAAATAAGAACATATTTTTTATACGATTCTCTACATTCTTTTGTTGAAACTCAAAAACTGTTGAGACTGATATGACAACATAAAAGGAAGCACTTTTTTGAGACGTCTTAATCCCAATCAGCCGGAAATTGAACGTTTATTTTTCATCTTTCTAGCATCAAATTTCTAATAAAGGTAAAACCTATTTTTTTAGATGAGGCTTTCCTTCTTGACATAGAAAGTACTGTAAGAATTATTTTTTCAGTAACTATCAAGTATGAATGTTTTTTTTTGTCAATACTTGGTGATTCAAATTGTAAGCGAATGCAGTGAAATAATACGTTGTTAATTTTTTTCTTCATAAATGCTTCAAATTTTTCTGATTAAGAGATAGTTGTCAATAGCATTCTTAAAAAATATATTTTCTATCATACACTATTTCCTGAAACGTGTGTGTGTGATTCCTCTTAAACGGCTTGGCCGATTTTTATGAAATCTTTTGTGTATTTTCAAGTGGATTCAAGAATAGCTTAGATTGACAAAAATGTAATTAATTAAAAAATAAGTGAAATGTTAACTTTTTTTGCCATAACTTCCAAAAATATTATCACACAAAAATGTTTTTATATCAAATTAAAATTCCAGAAATTATCTTTTTTAAATATATCTTTTTTACTACAAACTAAATTTTAATGTTCATAATGAATTTTTAAATAAATTTTTTATCATATTTTTCAATCTATTCCGTGCAAAATAATAATTTAAATCGCACGAGCATAGCAAAAAATTAAACATTATCAGCGTGTTTCTATCCCCGTTGACAAAAATCTGAGGAAAAATTAAGTTAATTATTTGAAGTTAATTATTGCAAATTAAATCCAGAAAACTATTATTTGTGGCATATGACGCTATGTGATAAAATAAGTTAATACGATATTTTCTGATAATATACATGCAAGATAAAGATTTCTGTAGCCTCTCAAGGTTTCTATGACGATGAAGATGATGGCATGTCCACTTTACAACAGAAGGAGGGGTGCAGAAGTTTTTGATGGTTTGATCTCATAAGCACCCGAGGTCAGAAGTCCGACTCCTAACTCATATTAAAAGGACACATGCTTATCATACTCATTTGCACATCCCCTTTTTAAAGGTGCGCACATTCCTTCAATCAACTCACAAATAAAACGCAGTAGAACAACCATGCCCTGATCGGGAATCGAACCCAGGACGCCTTGACCACGAAGAAGACGCACTATCTCTGTATCAGGACGCCGGCACAGTATATATATATTACTAATTCAATATATCACCTTGATGAAAGCAATCGTGGTCGAATTCATGTAGAATATCCATTCAAATTCGAACCCAATGGCCAATTTGCTAATCTTTAATATAGGTATAAATACGGTTTATACTGTAATTATAATGATTTAAATGAAATAAATTACTAGATTTTATATAATTTGGTTCTATAAATGCTCTGCTGAATTACGAATTAAATTTTTTTTTATTGTTCAGTGAACCATATTTAATAAAATATTCTTGAGGCAGTAACACTTTAAATAGGAAAATTTACACTTCAATGAACTAAATAAAACAACAAAATTGACTGTCTTATGAAAATTAGAATGTTATATAAAAAGTACAATGTTATACCTTCCCATCCAACATTTATTTAAAATATCAATTTCAAGACAATCAGTTTCCGGAATTCTCACTAGACTTATTATTTAACTTTGGCGACCTGCCGGTACACCAGTATCAATGCCCGCTAAAAAGTTCAATTAATATTTTATGTAATTTCGTCTCATGCCAAGTGCTGCAGCAAAATATTTAAATGGGTAAATGTGTATACATCAAAGAGATACTTTAAAAATTTTCAATATTTGGTATCTAAATTTTGGCATGTTTCCACAATGAAATCTGAAAAATTGCAGCAAAAACTAATTTCTAAATTATCTAAAAGTTCAAAAAAAAATTACTTTTTTCAATTTATATCAATGTTTTAATGATGAAATAAATGATTAAGTGTTATATACTTTGATTAATTACGAATTTAAAATTTTTACATTTATCCTCTGAACTGTAAATTATATTTAATAAAATATTCAGGAGAATCCAATATCCTAAATAAAAAAAATATTTCCACCGCAATAAAGTACTTCAATCTATAAAGCTGGCCGATTTATGAAAATTTTAATATCATTATTCCATATATAATGTAAGATATTAGATAACTTCATCTATGTTAATGACCTTTTTTTAATCACCTTTTATGATTTCTCAAGAATAGATTTTGAAATAATGATTCTACTGATAATTAAACATTCGAAAATTAATAAATGGGTCGGATTTGGAGGCAAAAGATATAAAAATTTATTTATTTAAAAGTTCGAGCATCAAGAAAATTCACAGAATATGATTCCTTAGGACAAATGACTTATCTGAAATTTAAACTTCATAATATTTCGAATTATTTTAAACTGAAAAATTAAAATATTATTATTAACAGTACTTATATCCTTTCAAAAATAAATATTATAATAAATCTGTGAAATTTTTGCTGATCAAATCTTTGAGATGTTATGAATAACGAAAATTATTCTGTAGTGCACATAAGACTTCCACGACGAACAAATCTGCTTTTACTCCTCTTATATA
>JAOUZG010023330.1:5835426-5871414 GCA_026289955.1 Argiope argentata
TAGTTATTTTATCATGGCAAGAGTAGATCAGCAAATAAATTAAATAAGTAGGAAAATTTGAAGATGGATTAAAAAAGAATTACAATTTTGTACAGTTTCAAAAAAGAATTTGGAAGCCTTCAGGTTTTGGGTTACCCGAGTTATAAATTTCTTTCCCGAAAATGTATATCTAGGGCGACTCTAAAATTAAAATTAAAGCGAATGATTAGGAGATTATTTTAATATCTTAATCAATTTCAAATTGTTGAAAGCACATATAGATAATATTTATGATATTTTTACATTAGAAAGTGTCATTCAAATTTTTTCTAATTTCAAAAGTTTAAAAAATACCCTAAAATATTATTTTGAATGCAATATTTTAATCAGATTATAATATTCAAAGAAAATTGATGATATATAAAGGCCAATCTACTTACGGATATAGTACTAATTTTCTTGCGTCAAAATGGTTTTTCAGCTATCAATGATTGAAAAAAGTTTAATCGCACAAATGAATTACTTAAAATACTTTAAAAATTCATCAAAAAATGTTTATTCTTTTCTTTTTATTTTTTCGTGATCAAAGAGCGATTGACCATTCACTGTGCGTTAAAATGTTTATTGTGAAATATAAAGATAAATCTAATTACTTCCTTTCCTGAATTTTTCTGTCCAATTTTTTAATGAAGGAAAAAAAGGTTTATGAAAGGGAAGTTTATTTTAATTATCTCAATTCTCTGAAGATTTCAAAAGAGAAACTAAATGAAAAACACAATGCGTCCGATTATAAATTCCCATTCCCATGGAACAATTTGTTATTTCTAGTAACCAATTATATATATTTTTTCAAAATACGATTTCAACACCCATTACTAGTTAATTCATGGAAGAGACGTTCATAAAAAACTGTAAAATTTCCAAAAAAATTTAATTTAAACACGCTCAGCTACAGTAAAAACAATTTAGACAGCTAATTAGCATGAAAAAATTTACCCTTTTATATCTACATAATACCTTCTAAATAGTTTTATTAAAGAACCGTTAGAGGCAGTCTTGCTAGAAACTTCTATTGAGACGTTAGGTGCAAAGACGAAGAAAAAAATTGAACTTCAAAATATTTTTTTTCTCCGAAAAGAGAAAAAATGCATTTTTTTACAAAGGTCAAAGATTGCTTTTTTTGCATACTGACTTATGAAGAAAACACGCTAAAAGTAGTAAAAGCAGAATTTTTCACGAACATTGAAGATACGTAGTAAATGCAATAAATAAAAAAGTTGATTTTTGCAGCAATAAATTAAAAATCTTATTGTAACCTATAACAGTTTTTTTATTATTATTTATTATTTTTTTTACTTTTATTCTGATGATAACCTGGGGTAAAGCAATTGGTGCTAGGTCTATATTTTTATTTACTTCATGTATCCATCATTCCTAATCTTTATTATAAAAGATAATGCAATTTATAAAGGTGAATATGAATATATGTTTCATTGCACCAGATCGTTTCAACAAGTGCAATCTAATTTGTCACAGAAATACTTAAAAAGAAACGTTCCTTGGAGTTTGTTTTATTAAAAAAATTAAATGACAATAAAATCAAAGTCAAGTTAAATTTTGGGTTATACATGAAAGGAATTGCTGTTGAAAAAAAGAGCTTTTTTTAACATCATCTGAAGAATTTAAAACAAATTGCCTAATGATATTAAGATAATAAATGTGTAAACATTTTCTGAATTTCAATAATTTTTAAACGTATTTCTTAGAAGGCATTTCCAATCAATGCTCAATATATTTTTTGTCTAATTTTCAATCATAAATTGCTTTGAAATTTAGATTGTTTTAATTTCTTCTTCAATTACTAAGACGCTTGATTATATTCTTTGGTCTGCTTTATGTTTGAATAATTTACGAAACTAATAAAAAAATGAAATTACTCTAACATGAACGTCCGTTGATAAATAAATAGTCAATTAATCTCGTAATAATGTCATCAAGTCGTGGACCTGGTTTCCACTATGAAGATACGCATACGCAAGTAACGGAACGTACGTAAGAATACAAAAATGGCGCATCTTGAATGTGTATGGAAATTTGATGTTTAAAAGTAATTTATTGTTATAATAGCAAACATGAAGTGATCTCAAAGACATTTCAATGGCCAGAACCAGGATAAAAAGTTAAATGATGGGTTATAAATAATTAAATATTTAAAAACATTATGAAAAATTATTATATCATTAAAAATATTAGCAGAATCAATAACATTTTATGGAAAATTTACTATCTGAATAATTATACCGCTTTAATAAAAATATTGAATAAAATGTTTTTTAATACCCGTCCGAGTTTCATCGAAATTTCATAGTTGTTTTGTCCATAAATAAGTAATGAGTTTGCAAAAAGGTGATATTTTAAATGGTTAAAAATGATAATATATAGTAAATAATATCCTTTTTCTATTTTTAACAAATTTACATAAATTATTTGAATACAAAGAAAATCTGATTTAATAAGATAATTAAAAAAATTAGTTTCCCAGTATTCAACAGATACTTCCAAAAGATTAAATAATAGCTAGGAAATTAATATTTTTAACAGTTTAAGCACCTAGTTGGATACCCTGCAGCATTTAAAACAATATTCAAACGTTAGAGAATCGAATTCACATTTATTTGTAATTTATATTTTATTATTACTGCATTTTCTGGCTATCACTACTTTTAAATCAGATCAAATTTCAATTTTGAAACCTGATCATCAAATCTTTCAGAATGGGTTTCTTCAGATTCGTAGCGGGTGGTTTGGCGTAAACTTTTAGAATTTATGAATAGTTATAGAGAAATTGAAGCGAATATTAGGAGTTATATGATTAGAAATATTACATTGCTATAAAATAAATGTTCATCATTCAATATTTAAAAGAAGTCCTAAAATTATGATGAGTAAAATAAATAGAAATTGAAGTGAATATTACGAGCTATATGATTATAAATATTGTCTTGATATCAAATAAATTTTCAATAAGTAATATTTAAAAGAGGCTCTGAAATAATGATGAGTAAATAAATAAAGCTCGATTAATTAAGAAATTAATTATTAATAAATAAGTACCATAGATAAACGAATCTTAATAAATTATTAAAATACGAATAGTACAGTGGAACAAATAAGGTTAGAAATAAAATAATAAAATGTTAAGTAAAGATATATTTTAAACATAAATTCATTTCATTTTTAAATGGCATATTGTCTAATTCTATAGCTGAGGCTAATATAGAACTCTCCCTCCACACATGCATAATAAGAATTTTTCTGCCCTCATGTTTCACATTTCCAATTAACTTCTAAGGATTAATTCCTCATTTTTTTCATTATATACGCAATCTTACTGCGACAAAAATGTTAAATTAATTTCAATTTCCAAACGGATGTTATTCTAGAAACATTTATTTATAATTTATTTCGCTCGGAAAAGTCTCATCTTTTTCTTCTTTCCTTTCAAAAATTTATCCCACAACAGTCATCCCACAGTTTTCAGTAAAACTGTGGAGGAAGCTATTTGTTTAATTTTGTAAAAATTGTTTTGACTCAGTGTGTGATTCAGCAAAATTTTTCTAGGAATAAATAATGCGCTTACATCAAAACTTATTTCCCATTTCTTTTTTTTTTCTATTTTTAATCCATTTGTAATAAGCAGTGGAATAAGATAAATGAGGCAATTAATTAAATGTAAATTCATTTATAACTTTTATTATAAAACAATCAAATTTCAAGCGTCATTCGTTTTTTATGATTACGTGATAACACTTAAATGATATTATGTTAGACAATGCAAAAAAATATATAAACATATACTAGAGTATAAATAGAAAGATTATTATAGAACTTAAAGAAGAAATTCTTTTAAACTAATAATTGATAGTTTCGACTGAATATCTTATGAATGGTTCGTTTTCATTCAAACAATTTAATTAAATAAAACGATAAATCAATTATTTTCTCATCCAACTCCATTACAGATTTCTTTCCATTTTTTTCATTCAATTTTTTGATATCCATGCAAATTATAAAATAACTTACGGGAAAATTGGGATAAAAGTAGAAATAATATCCAGGAAGAAACAAAAAGAGCATAATTTTAATGACAATATCGATCGTATTTTATAGTTAAAAAATATGATTTCAGAATATTTTTTGTGAAAAATCTCATTCAAAGGAACGCATTATTTTATAGTATCCTGCTTATATTTTACAGAAACATTTTTACTGCATGCAAGAAACAACTAATTAATTTGGAAATAGAAAGGATTGAAAAACTCAGAATCACGGGAATTATTTTTTACCTAGATAAAAAAATAATAGGCAGTTTTTATGAGAAATATAAAATGTATGAAAGAATTCTACCCTAATTATTAAATGTATTAGTAAATTCTTATCACTCCAGTTACAATAATGTAAAAAAAGTCAAAATAATTTTAATTTAGCTCTTCATAATTCTCGTTTTTCTTGTGATAACATATAAAAATATTTTCTGAAGTTGAAATGCAATTTAGAAAAGAATATGTGGACTTTATTTATTTATTAGTTTTTCATTAATAATTAATAAATTAAAAACAAGTTATTTCATTAGTTTTTCAGATAAGAAATTTTAATATCCTGGTTTTTATTTCAATACAATATTTGATGTAAATTCATCCAACTCCTTTTTTTTTCATTAAATGCCGATGTATCGGTATTGTTGTGCGGGAAGTGTTTATTTTTTGTAGGGGAGTGGCCCTGCATGCCTCCACCATTGTATAACTGTAACTATGACATTACTGCTTGACGACATTATGTACTTGTAAATAGAATGATGCAATCACGAATGGATGCTCGGCGGTTGCTCCTAAAAAATACGCTTTACTTTTCTAATAGAAGACTGAATTATTTCTAACAACAACCGGCATCTGGTATATGCAGCTTTCAGAATTTAGATTTGCTTTTGTTCCTTACGACTATCCCAAATGAATATAATTATTTCTTTTTCTAATAAAATTTTAAAACCATGCGATGTAACAAATATTTTTTTATAGTTTCTGGCATAGATAAAATTAACAATTAAATCGTAGTTATTCCGCACGGTTAAGATTATTGTCAAACTCCCTCTAACGCCATTTGAAGAAATTCAGTTATCACTATAAAGAAGCAATTATCCATAAAATAGATTATTTGTTCTTCACTTTTAAATTATTCATATTCTGAGTATGGTTTTTATACCCTCATTACATTCTGCATATTTTAGGAAAAAAATTAGTAAATTAGGGATTCCAAATATTTTTTATGGAAATATAATTGAAGATAATTTTAAGGTAAGGAAATTTATTATATTCTATAATTAAATATTGCATTATGTGTATAATTTCTTTGTGGAATGGAATTGATTCTTTAGATTTCGAATGATGAACTAAATTAACTTTCTTAAAGTTTCGAAAGTGAATATGAAATATTCAATAATAAAAGAATTCGTGATCACGCAACCATATACACGTTTTCTTTTGATGCATTTATTTTTAAAAACTATCTGGTTGATGCTGTAGAAGAAATAATTTAGGAAATGCTATTTGAAATCTTATTAGCATTATGAGAACATGATGTTGCTTTGGTTAGGAGGTTTTGATTGACTTGTTTTTACTAGTATTTCTTTATTATTACGTAATTTTCTTGCTTTATTATAGCGTGAATGTTTAGGTTATTGATTTAATACATAAATAACGGTGTTGAGTATTAATTAAATAAGCTAATTGAATTAATTAATTCATTTTTAATAATTCTAATCATGGACATAATCTTGTAAATAAAAAATTCACTTGTTTTCATTAATATTTTACAGTCCTATCCATTATTTTCAAAACAAAATGAAATATTCTTTGAATACTTTTGTGAATATATTCTATTTAAATTCTGAATACGAAAAACGGAAATTTCTAAGACACCCTTTTAATTAATATTTAATCTTTTTTAAACAAATAAGAAGATAAATGAAATGCTCCGATTAGTGATTTCATTTCCTTAAACAAATAATTCTAGAACATATTCTATAAATGTTTAAAAATGCATTTGCTTTTTTAATTTGCAGTAATATTACCAGTTTCTGCATTAATAATTTCAATTCAATACTAAAGGTCGTAAATGGTTCATTATTTTCACAGTTACATTCTGTTCCCTTATTTTTTAAAAAACTAAAGTGGGTTGAAACACTGAAGAGAGACCCCCGACTCTTGAGGATTCCCTTAAAACTTATGAAAAAAAGGTGAGTTCCATGAATAGCTCTCAGGCATCTTAAAGAAGACAATTTAACGGAATAATATTGAAAGCATAATTGATTAATGAAAACCATTATTTAAGAGGCGAATTTAAGGAAGTAAAAACCTAAACCTCCACTGCAGATTTTCTTAAAATTAATAAAAAGGTAATTAATGAAGTTTAAGACCAAAGATCACTTTTTATTTCATTTTCATTTAAGGCCAAAGTTAATTTTCACAAAAACTTAAACAGAATCCAAAAGCATTTAACCATATTTTTAAGTTACAATAAATGGACAGAGTACAATTATACTATTCTGTATGAAATTAAAAGTATAAATAATAAATTTTATTTCTTCATTTATTGCATATTTTTGAATTCGCTAACAAATAACGTATATAATTTTAATTTCAAATTCTCAGAAGTCTTATTAAATTGCACATTAAAGGTAATCAATAATTCATTGGGACTAAAAGCTAACTTTTTTTGTTCGAAATCTAATAAATACTTTTTTTTATTAAGATCCCTAATCGTTTTTATCAATAGCTGACGCATAATGAACCATATATATTATTTCTAATTGGTATACAATCACACGATAAATCCTTCATTCTAATCAATTGAAAAAGATAAGAATAATAACTTTTTTATCTTTTATATGGAAAGATATGAAACTCATGTGTAGTCAATAACACATTCAATTCTAATCAAACATACAAGTCAGTGGAAATTTTATCCTGGTGGATAGAATGCAGGATGTAAAGCAAATATATTTTTGGTATTTTAAATCCTGTGCTCTTCGTTAAACAGAAACCGTTCTTCCGGGGTTAGAATTTGCATAGTCAAATAAATAGTGAAAAGTTTAATGACGAATAAAAGTTCCGTTTTTAAAAGATTTTATCGCCGAATCAAGAATGATTTGGTGATTTTAAATATCATGAATTTACTATGAATATAAATATTTTTGAATACTACTATTAAAATAAGAACCCACTCCAAATTTTAAAAAAGGGACAATATGAGAGTACTATAGTATAACTATTGTGCCAATTCAAACGAAGCAGAATTCAAAATGTAAAACATAATTCAGAGTACTCTGCATTTTTGAACCTTATTTAATAAATAAGGATTTTAAACGAATCGAATGAGATTTTCAACATTTTTTAACGTGATTTTGTGAAATAAAAAAAATCAATGACTTTCAAATTATTATTTCAGGATTATTCCGAATTCATTTTATAAATTTGAAGGCAAAGTAGAGAACAATTTTCGAATGATATTTACATGGGGAACTCTGTTTGCAATTCATTTCTTTAGTCATAAATACAGAGTGGCTCAACTTAGCTGAAACAGAAAGGTTTTTTCTAACTTCTACCATGGAAAATAATGAAATTTTCAATATTGGAGTGGTAAGGTGGGCACTCTCTTCGCCTCCTTAACCCCCTCGATTTATCAAGCATTGTTTATTATTGAGAGGACATCTGAAAAGCATTGTTTATGAGACTGCAGATAAGACAACTGAAGAACTCGTTTATCGAATATTAGTAATTGCTGCGCATGTGTGAAATGCCTGATATATTTGGAATTGTACGTCAATCCCTCCCCGTTGTAAAGCATGTTGGTAGAAGTAATTTTGAATAGGTCTTGTAAACATTGTACTTGTCAATAATGCCACTATTAATTTCTATCTCCCTTTTTATCTCTTCTTTGAATCACTTGGAACAATACATTCCTGTGTTGTAAATAATTGTTTAAATTAAACGTGCCAATGTTAAAATTTTAAATCAAAATTCTCTACTGATATAGAAGTTGGGAAAAAAGTATCTTGATTGAACTGAACTGAGACATTCTGTAATTGCAAACAAAGAAATAGATTACAACTTGGGATTCCTATGTGAATAGTATTTGTATTCATTATAACCTTTATTCCAATTTTGTATCATGGATCTGGAATCACCTAGTATAATATAAAACATTGAAGTAATATCTATAGACAATAATTTCAAAAATATGGTTTACAAACTTTAAAATCAATATATTAATACCTTGATTTATTATTTTTGAAACGAGAAATTTGAATGAGAAATGTGGCCGCAATTTGATTTTTTTGACAAATACCATACTGAAAGTCTTGATTATATGTATATTATCATATCCGAACATTGTGTTGTTTTGGGGGTGACAGTTTTTTACGTCAACAAAACTGCGTGTGCAATGAATTGAAATTTTAATAACTGCACAAACATCTCAAAAGATCAGCTTTTAATGACGTGTTACCATCATATTTACAAAAGCTCTGATTAAAAAAAATAAGATATTGACTGTATCAAGTAAAACCTAGAAAATTGTCATTTTGAGCACGTGATTATATAAAATGTAATAAATAGGAGATGTGAAATTTTTTTAAGCAATAAATGCGAGATAAAGCTTTTTGGATAATTTGCAATACTAAATTGACTTATTCAATGAAACAATAAAAAAATAAACAAAAATATAATTTAACTTGCACGAGCGCAAGTTGTATCAATGAGGGTTCAATAGGGCGAGGAACAACAATATGTGGGGCAAAGAATTGAAATTTTGAATTTAACTTTTTGCAAAAAAAGGCCTTAGAATACTCAAAAATGTTGGTAAATGGCTGCAATTTCGGAATAAAGATCTTTTTAATATTCAATTTGCGAACTTTTTGTTGAGATGATTTTTTCAACTTTCTTAACTTTATGAAAGCTTTCTTCAAACTTGAATAAAACTCATTTCAGAAAAAAAGTTTAAATTGTTTGATTAATCCATACGCTACTAAAATCTACCACTTTTTGTTGAGATGTTTTCTTCAAACATTAATAAAAAATCTTTTTAAAAATAGATTAAATTGTTTAATTAAGTAAAACGTTCAATGATTGGCCGTTCAAGAAATTATGTCTTAACATGATACATTGAAATATGCCTAGCAGATTTCAATTTCTATATTCATCTTGCTCTGGTGTATCAATTGCTTTTCTTGTCTATTTCTTTTGATTTCTCTAATCGAGTAAAATTATAATATGCTGGATGTATACTAAAGCCAAATTGTTTTATATTGATTTAAAGCATCCATTAAATTATGTTCCAGATATTAGACATAGAAATTCTTTGTGAAATTATTTTGCATTATATTTGACAGAGATGTAGATATATTCTGAATAGATATTGTTACAATGAAAATAATCTGCAATTATTAATATAATTTTTATGAATGAATTACCTTAAAGTTTTGATTCAATTATTATGGAAATTATTTTGATTGCATAATCAAACTGAAACTCTTTTGAAACAGCATTCAAACGTTCATTTCCTTAATCTTACGTTTCCGATTAAAAACTTTTTATTACTGATGATTATTATAAATTACAAAATACATAAAGGCCTAGCAATCAATTAAGTTGCAGACGTTTACTAAAAAAATTAGATTAGAAATATGTTAAATATACAATTGCAAATTATGTGAATTAACTATTGCCAGGCATTCAAAATATATTTTCAAGCTTAACAACTTAATTAAAATGTATTCATTTCATCTAATGAAGCTCTTTTTGAATAGATTCTGACCATGTAAATGTCAGGTAAAATGATAAATTATTAAAAATCGGTAACTCTAATTCATCTTTATCTTTATCTTTACTTATAATAAAGCTCAATATATGTGTGTACTGTATGTGTCTGTTGACGCTCTACAGGCTAGACCGTTTTACCTGCCAGCTACCAAATTTGGTACGTGTATACCTTGGAGGCTAGAAACGCGCACGTAGGAGCCCTTTTTTGAATTTTTAATTAAATTTTGAATTAATTAAAAAATAAGTGATATTTTGAAGTGTTTTCACTATAATTTCCGAAGATATAACAGCACAAAATTGATTTTTGCATCAAGTTAAAGTTCAAAAAATTAGCTTTTCAATTATACTAATGTTTTGCAATATAAATTAAAATTCTATTTTTAATGAATTTTTAAACATTTAATTTAATCGTATTTTTCAAGAATTTATTTCGCATAAAATAAAAATAAAATTTTATCTTCTCAAGGATCTCAAAAATATCAGCTTTTAATAATATATTGCCATCACGTTTTCAGAAGCTCTGATTTAAAAAATAAGTTAATTACTACCACAAATAAAACCTAGAAAAAAGTAATTTTGTACAAATGATTATATGAAATGAAATAAATAGGAAATGTAATATTTTTTTTAGTCAATAAATGCGAGAAAAAAATTTATGATCGTTTGCAATATCAAAATTACTAATTCTTTGAAAGAATTAAAATACATAAAAATACAAAATAAAAATGTAATTCACAATTGCGATATTTAAAACTAAAAAAGAATTTAAAACGAAACACCAAACAGTAATATTATTCTGAGCGCGAGATTAATTATTTAAAAGTAAGAAATCGTGAACAAACTAGAACATGATGTCATTTCATAAAAACGACGAACATAAAGCAATTGGCAATATGTTGATGGAAAATAAAACAAACTCTTAATTAATTCAATTGAAGTAACTATAAGACCTTCGTGTTCTTTTTACTTTTTAAAACTATAAGACATGATTTTTATTTATTACATTTACTTATATGAAGAATATGCCTTGTGCAAATTAAAGAATTCGCCTTCGTGAATGTAATGAATTTCCCGCATTTTAATGAATCTTAAATAAAATAAAAACGCAGCTGCTTTCAAAGAATCATACGTAATAATAAAGTTATAATGTTAGAAACAGGTCAACTTTTTGAAAACGCATCTGCTTTCAAAGAAACATACGTAATAATTAATAATACAATTACGATAAAAGCAGGTTGCCCGTATATTTCGAAGGCATCAAAACCTCCTAACTAAAACAATATCATGTTCTCACATGATAAGAAATAAATCAACCATCATTCCGAATTAAACTAATAAAAATGTAATTTTCAGCACATCTTCTTGAAGTGAAACAACTATGAAACATATTTTTGGAAAGTAAATGAGAGGAAAGGTTTTCTCTGATATTTTACTATACATATATTACTAATTCAACTAAACAGTTTCATTTAAGCCAAATACGGCTTAATATCTACAAGGCATCTTCTATAAACAGAGTCCAAAAGCTAATTTTCAAACTTTCTGTTATAGACATACATGGTTAATTTATTTTATAGATATCATCACTAAGTGAAATATATAATTATATTCTTAGTAAATTGAGGTAAAAATTGCTGATGAATTACGACTTTTAAATTTTTACATATAAAATCAGCTCTGTGAATCAAGTTTAACAAAATATTCTAGATATATTAAGACCCTAGATAAAAAAAGTTGTTACCCCGATCAACTAAATCAATCATTAAAGTAGACCTGTTTATTGAATTTCCATATTACTATTCTATAAAAACAGGCAATTTTAAATCATTTTATCGACCATCTGAATGAAGCCATGAAGGCTTTCTCAAGAGTAATTGGCCTAGATTATGAAAATGCTTATTGTTCGTATCTTTCAGTACATAGAACTGAATAAAATGATCAGATATGATTGCAGAAGATTGAAACGTTTATTTATTTAGAAGTTGAAACAAAGAATATTTTACAGAATATGAATCGATAAAACTAAAAGACTGTCTATAAATTTAAACTTAATATTTTTTAAGTATATTTATAAACCAAAAAAATATTAGTTTTAGACTATTTATATACATCTAAAAATAAAATTAAAAACTGAATGTTTCATTGAATCTGTGAAATGTTTGCTACATAATTCTTTGAGATATCATTAATTATGAAAATTTATAATATTTCAATTTCTGCAGTGAATATGAAACATCAATGTCAGGTTTTTCTGCTTTTAGTTCTCAATTATATTTAAAGACATGCTTGGATTGAGTGAAAAGGTCTTTATAAAAACTGCAGTTTCAACATTTCCATTTTAATTTAAAACTGAATTTAACGGACGCTGAAGAGAGGCAGAGTTCAAAGATCAGAACTGCTTAAGGCTTACATAGTATAAGTGTATTTTATGGCTATCAAAATTTGATGCTTAAAAATATTTTTTAGAAAAAAATCTATTATGAGACCAAGTTATATATAAATATAAATTAATCGAACCTTTGAGCCGGAATCAATACTGCCAAACCAGCTGGTCGCCAAATGCGACTAGTATAAAATAAAAGTAGGTATTTTTTAAATATGTATAAAAAGCTGCAATCCGGAAGTACAAAAGCAAACAATAAAGTAGAAGCAGAAACTATTGGATTTGGAAATTAAACTATTCAATATCTTGATTACCTTAAACTTTATTCTTTCATTAAATGCTATGAAAAGAATTAGTGTTTCAATGCTTGTAATTTTAAAACCAATTACTAAAGCATTCAACATCATCTATAAAAAACCTGCAATATCGTGAATCTTTCTTGGGTTTCATTGCATAAGAATTCTATGGTATTCAATTTCGTGAAAATACTATTATGTAAAATTAATATAGTTAGGCTAAAAAAATACATAATATGATTTTACAGCAATTAGTTAATTGATGAACTAACTATTCAAGTAAAATGCATTGCGGTACCTATGTCTTCAGTTATTCAAAATTAAGTTGAGAACAGTTTTGAAGAATCATTTCGAAAGGCTCCAATTCTATTCGATTTTATCTTGATTTTCAAAACTCAAATTATTTATTCAGTGCAGTTGGATGAAATCGGAATTTTATGCAACAAGGCATAACCTCCATTCTAAATCTTTTTATTATAAAAGGAAAATCAGACTTTTGTAAAAGAAAAATTACACCTTTTTATTCCAAAAAAAATTCACTCAAAGAGCATTCAGAAAGAATGTAATACTTGTAGCATTTGTTTACGCTATTAGGATGGGCCAAAATGATTAACATAAAACCGAAATTTATAAGATATTCGTGCGCACAATGCTAAAAGAAATCTACTCATTGATTTTGCTTTCAAATGCATCTCATAGTTTTCCTCTTTTCCTTTCAACATTTTCAATCTGGAAATACTTGATTTCCAGATTTTCGTTTCCTTTGTGTAGTTCACAAATACTCTTCGCCAAAACATCTACTTAGACTGTAATAGACTGACTTCATTTTAGGTTTATTTAAATTCTTCTTCTTTTTTTCTAGGGATTTCATCTATTCTAATTCTTTCTGCCACAGTTTGCGTTGCAAAATTTCTCTCTAGAAATAAAACATTCGGTAAGTGAAAAGGAACATCGATAGAGAAAACAATGTTTACTAATAATAAAAGCGAGAATCTAAGTATGTATGTTGAAATGTGATATAGAGTAGACTGTTTCCATCACAGCATTTAAATCTCGAACATATATATTTAAGAGTATTAAAATACGCACCTCCTTACAAGTTCTTAGAAAATTTAATTATTTAAAATTAATAATAATCAATTATTTAATTATTTAATTGGTATGCATAAGAGATTTAAAATATTGATCAATTCCAAAAGCTTCACCTACATCTTCCATTAATAGAAGCAAAATTATAATACACGACACGATTTTTTTTAAAAAAACAGTTAATTTTTACAGCAAATAAAACCTAGAAAAATGTCATTTTGAACTCGTGATTATATGAAATGAAATAAAAGGAAATGTGATATTTTTTTAAGCAATAAATTCGAGACAAATTTTTTGGATTGGCTGCAATACTAAAGTGACTCATTCAACGAAACAATTAAAATGAATAAAAATATAATTTAACTAGCACTAGCACGTGATGTTTGACCGTTCAAGAATTTATGTTCTGACATGATATATTGAAATATGCATAGCAGATTTAGTTTTAATCTTTATTTTAAATTAGATCTTTGAATATAAGAGTTAATTTATTCCCATTTACATGAAACATGTAACAGGATTATTTTTTTGTTAGATTAATTGCGTAAAAGTAAAGTTAAAATATTTAAAAAAACTCATTGAAATTAGAAACTTAATATCTATTTAAAACATTACAATCAATAAAATGATATTTTTTTTAAAAAATTAATTTGTTGTAAAAATAAAGTTTATAGAACAATATTTTCAGAAGTTAAAGCAAAAAAACTCGTTAAAATATCGCGTATTTATTATTTAATAAGGTTATGAATAAAAATTTGAAAAAAAAACGTTAAGAAGAGTACATTTTTTATTTAAAAGCACACATGAGCCAAATTTGTTATCTATTAGTCAAACGTCATGTATAGAGCCACCACACACATCTTTTTATAAGCAGACATACAGTTAGATTGATACTTAAAAATCCATTTCTCAGGGAATCACAAACATAAAAAAAAAATGGAAACAATTAATAGAAATTAAAAACCACCTATGTTGGGGAGGAACTAACTAGCTTGTCATGAATAGTAAATGACTAGCAAATGAGTTCTAATATCCAAAAGCAAATGAAATTCTGTTTTCATGAAGATTTTTGCAAAGAATTTATGCAGTAGAAAATTATAAATTGTTATCTCTTGCAGCGGAAATTTTCAGTGAGGGATGCCAATTCCAACAGAGTGCTCAAACGCTCAAAGATCCTAATATATTTCAATGACTTTCTCGAAAGCAGTTTTTGAATGCCTGAACTCAATACAGGAGTTAAAATCGATTTTGCTTTCGAGAAAGAGGGGATACTATAAAACCGATCTGCGTTAGAAAACTGGATGTATTTCTCTGAATATCCTTAACGTTTATTTGAACTTCAAAATAAGAAGGCTCGGAATTCTTTTTACTACACATTTTCAGTACTTTTTCATTTTGTAGCTTTAGACTGCAAATTTTTTAAAACGATTTTTGAAATGCCTGAAACTCTAGCACCATATACATGAATTACTTCGCGTCTTTTCATCCGCCATTTGAACTTTCCAAAGAAAAGAAAATTTTCGTTACTATTATCTCTCTCCCTCCTGTAAAAGTGATTGGTTATAGAGACTTTTACTGCCTTTAAAGCTAATATTTTAATCTTCCAGATTATATAACTACAATATTTATCAAGTCAAAAACTCTTATAACTCTTATAGCTTCATATATGTTATGGGACATGAAAAAATTTAGATAAAGTATTTATTTTCCTGAAATCGAATTTTTATGTGAAGAAGTAATAAGCTAAATTTTTTTAACCAATACAAATGATCAGTTGAGGAATTTATGGTAGTGTCCTAGTTATATTATAGTAAATTCCATTTAGTAAAATAAAGACAATTTGGAATGTTTGTTATTTTCTTGAGTGAAAACAGAATCTATATTTTAATTTTAAAAAATCTTGAAAGATAAAAGAAAAAGAAAAAAGGGAATAACAGAAATTATGTTGTTAAAAGAAATTTTTTAAATCTAAAAGCCTCAAAATCTGGTGCAGTGGATGAGCATGGAATAAGTTCAAATGCTCGGTAACAAATTTTGACTATTATTCCTTATTTTAGCATGAGCACACAGACTAAAAAACAAAAAATAGCATTAACAACAACAACAGGATACAAGCAGCAAATTATTTGTAAACAAGAATTATAGTACAAAATTCTCTGAGAAAACTTCGAAGAAGGACTTCACTCATATATGTATTCTTCACGAACAGCTGCTATTTTTGCCCGAGAAGAACTCAGCTTCAAACTTATTACTTAATCAGTGCTAAATGATGATGAATGTTTGTCATGTCAGTGAGTTTCAGCTATGGAACCATTTGGCTATTTAAGAGAAAATTTGATGATAAAAATGAGAAATTCAGAATATTTGAGAATCTGAGAGATATTTCTAATACGAATGAAATTCCCACTTGTGTTCTATACCGTTCTATTTTTCCACGGGTACACTGTCAACAGACCCAGGACCCAGAGAAGATGGGCCTACCGAATGGAAAAAAAAGAATAGGAAGATAAAGGGTCGAGGTCTTCTCATTTCCAGCGAGTTTTCCTCAAACCTTTTTGCAAGTTATCTGTGTGGTATTGTTTACAACAAATATCGTTATGTTAGATTTAGTTGCATTTTAATTCTATATATTTGCGTTTCCGTTTAGAATAATATAAAATAAATAGGAAAGAAAAGGAAGCATCAACTGTTTACTAAAAGGAAATAATTTCATTGCTGTGCAAAGGATAAATATATTAAGGATAAAATGCTAAGGATAAAATATATTATTATTTTTAAATTATTTATTGAAAGTATTTAATTAATCAATACAAATCTAAATAAGAACTTCCAAATTTTTTTAATTTGAAATAAGAACAAAAGACACCTAAGGAAAAACCTAAAAACACCTAAAAACACCTAAAGAAATTAGGAAAAAAAGAAAGAAAGATGAATAATAAAAGCAACCGCAAGTATTTCAATTAACGAATTAGTTAGAAAATAATTTGAAATTATTTGTTAAAGGGATTGAATTTTTTACTGCTTTTTACTTAATAATTTTAATTAATTCCCAAAGTATGTTCGAGAAAAATTCGTCATCGATTTAATAAAATATAAAGTTTAATGCATGCAGTTGATTAGTAAACATTTAATTTCAAAGCAACTTAATATTGTGATGAGTATTAAGTAATCTTATCTAAATAAACATTTTTTTTATTTTTAAATCATCCTAACATGTATCTTTTAATTACTTATGTGTCTTAATATAAAAATAAAATTAATTAATATGCTTTCTGTATTATTTGAAAACAGTCAACTGCGTATTAATTACCTTACTCGTGATGAAATTATCTTTGTTCTTTTTTAATAAATAATAAAATATGAAATAAACTAAGGAAAAAATTTCAGTTGCTTAAAAAGCACCTATTCTTTTCACAATTTTTAAATATTTGCTCTAATTGACAATGGGGATTAAAACATGGCCCTGTTTGAATAACTATAAATTACATAAAGAATAAAAATAGTCCAAAAACATTTAACTAGTAGAGTACTAGGAATTGATTTAAAAAAATCAAATGTAATACAGTAACAATTTTTTATAAAAGCAAGTGAGATTCCAGTTATAAAAATAAGTAACTAAGAAATAGAAAGAGTTTGAAAAGTTAAAAATTTGATTAATAAGCAAGCATTAATGCCACAGAAATTATCTATATTTACGTATTGAAATGCTAGTTAATTACTGTTAATAATTCTATTCGCCTGGAAGATTTCCTTTTATATAAACCGCTAATAATTAAATATTAAAATAAAGGAAAACGTTTCAAAATGAATGAAAACAAAATATTAATATTTTTAAAATTAAATATCATTTATATCTGAAATGAAATCATCATGAAATTTTTCCTAGTAATTTATGTGAATAAAACAATAAATTTGATTATAACAAATGAAAATATACTTTCTATGTGTATTCTCATTAAAGAATTCCAGTAAAAATTTTATTTGAGTTAATTTGTTTCTCTACTTAATATTTGTTCTTCTTTTTCGGAACAATCTTATCTCTTAAAAATAGAAATAATTCTATGCAGTATATTTTTGATAGAAAAAACTTCAATTTTACTAAATTTTGTTTTTCAATATGTGTAACATATAACATAAATTAAGAATTAATCGGTATTGAATTAATTACTATCCGGATTTCAATAAATTTTATTAAGAAACCAGCAGCTTCAGCGCATCTAATTGTTCCATAAAGGGTTAACAAATTGAAAGAGACAGATGAAAAAATTTAAGTAAATTCCTTTATAATTTCAAAAGAATCGATATGACTGTTAGTGCATTTTTCCCACTGTGAGACAAGATAAGTCGTTGCCTTCCGAAAATAAATGTTTGCAGTTGCCTATGGAAACATGTCTTCATAACATAACTGAACTGTATGGAGGATATGTAAGAGCTCCCCTGTGAAAATTCTGCTATGTACTCTTAATATTTTTGCAACGTGTAGATGTGCATTATATTGCAACAAAATGACGATGTCCTCCAAAAATCCTGAACGTATGAGATTTTCCCTTGTGCGTTAAGTGATTAAAATAATCGGCAATGTTTCAGAAAATCAGCTAAAGGCGAGCCCTTATAATCAAAGAAAAATGTTACTGTTTTTACTTATGTCACTTCCCCTGGGCAAGCCCCGCTCATACAACAGCAGATTTTAAATCGAAGATAAGCGTCTCTTGTTTCAAGTAACTCCAACTAAGGCCAAGAGTACGACTTTGGTCGCTTGCATAGCCCCTTTTTTAGGGGGAGGGGCACAGTCAAACATTGTACAGATAACACACAGAAGAACAACCATGCCCGAACCCGGACTCCCAGAACACAAGAAAGACGCGCTATCTCTGGGCCAGAAAAAAAAGGAAAATGTGACTTAGAACATCCCTCGTCGGCATACATTGCTTCGTTTTATTTGTTGCTCGTGAATCCATGTTGATCCATTGTTGGCTCTGGTGCTTGCTCTCGGACTTATCATGGTACCAGGCATCATTTCTCTCGATATTATATGTCAAGCTATCATTCAAGGTACTACGGTAATAGTGAGATTTTCTTCAATGTCATTTATTCTACTGAAGCGCAAGATACATAATGTATACGCCCTGCACGGCAGCTATTCGGTCATGAGTTTTACTTCATGACACCCATTTCACATTCAGCACACGGTTCCACTATCCTGTTTTCCATAATGATGTTGGACGCACATCACGACTCCCTGATCTCACTGACTGACTAGTATGTCTGACAGATAATTGACACAGGGATGAAAGTGCCTGCCATTCTTTTCTGAATTCCAACAGAGATCGCTTAAATACACAAACTTATGTGCTTTAATCGTTATATATTGCCCATTATATCTGTATGTATGAAAAAGTGAATCTTTTGTTATTTTCAGTCATTTATTCTACATTTGGGAAGTTTTAACCTACTCATTTCTATCATTTTAAAATCTATATAAAAGGCACTTATAGATTTATATAAAATTATTTATATGAGAGCCACTTTTTATCTGGTTTTATTTAATTGGCCATGGGGATACCAAGGAGTTTCTAGGTTCATTATAGTTTTTTTAAGAAATTAAATTTTGAATTAACTTCATCAAGTGAAATCAACCAATAAACACTTCGGAATAGGAAATTGTTTTTATATGTACTATTTAAGCTCTTTGACCAAAAGCATCCTTAATACCAGGAAATTAAAAATTAACATAGAACATCAAAAATGTAAAGGATAATAATTTTTTATTGAATTATTGCTTGTAGCATTGACTTGTTTTATCATAACAATTATTCAATATTTCTAATGGATATTGTCTTTTTTTTTTGTTGCCTTTAATATTGCCAATAAGGGTTGTCATTACTATTTAGCACTGATTTAGTAATAAATCCAGAATAATTACTAAACAGGTAATTACATTTGTTATCATTACATATGTTTTACACCATAAAGCAAAGAATAAAATAGGAATAACCACTAAAATTCTTGATAATTGTTATTTTGACAAATTTGGCACATATTATGCAGTGAGATTTTTGGATTACGAGCGATATCTTCAACAACAATTCTTTCAAATCAAAACTTATGGTTTGAAAGAATAATGGTTGAAGATATACAGAGGCGAACCATTTCTGGAGCCTTTTCGTAAAAAATTCCGCCACTTCATTCAAAGAAATAATGAATTTTAAATTACATCCTAAGTTCGAGTCCCGGTTCGGGAATGGTTGTTCTCCGTCTGTTTTGTGTGTGATTTCTGAATGTAATTCGTTGTATACTTACTTCTGTAAGCGCCGTGTGATTCTTAGTGGTGTTTTGCCTCTTAGGGGAATTTTCTAAATGTTCAATAAAAAAATTACCACCAAATGCGTCCTTAGGGTTCAGTTTTGGTCGAATTGATACCACAACCGGAATTCTATTTTAGCTACATTAATTGATTTAAAAAATAAATATTTCAATGCTTGAAATACAGTAACTTCCTGGTAGTAATAGTATTTTTTGTAGAAGAAGTCTCTAATGTTTCAATGGATCATAAAAGATTTTGTCAGAATTAGAATTCGATAATATAAGTATATTCATAGTAAAATATTTAATTTTAATAATTAGAATTTTTAATATCAGCTGATAATAAACGATAATTCCAGAAACGAAGAAAGTTATATAAGCCGTAATTAAATAATTTTCACGAAGCATGATACAATTTTAGCTTTACGAAAGCCAAAGTACTTTTAAAAAATCAAATATCTTACATGCATTTGAAAATTGTCCATTTACTTTTAATTAAAATTCTATTTCATTCAATCTAAAAATCTAGAATACTTATGGTGTAATAACTAAGCTCATTAAAATGAAAATAAATCAATAAAATATGAAATAAAATTAAGCTATAAAATTTTTAAATGTATATAAGTTAAACTAAAAATTAAAATTGCTATTTAAACTCAATGAATTTGCATGTAGGAAAGTAAAAATGGTCGATAGAAGTAATTTCAATACTAGCAGAGGGCACAAAAGATTAATAGAATTAAAGTGAAATAAGTAAAAAAGAATTAAAGTGAAGTAATAATAGTTCAATGTTGCTGTTTTTATGCCACTTGCCATGGACAAGTTCTCTGACACGATCAACGATTTAAGCCTAATCAGTGTTTCCTGTTTGTAGCAGCGCCAACTAGGGCCAAGAGTGTGACTTTTGCTATTAACTCATCACTTTTCCTAGCCACTTTTTATTGGGGGCACATTCACAATATTTACAGATAAAACACGGAAAAACAACCTTTCCCGAACCGTCACTTGAACCCGAGATGCCCAGATCAAGGGGAAGATGCGCTACTCCTGTGCGAGGATGCTTGCGATATAAAGTGTATTTATATTTATTTTAAAAAATGATAAAATCGCATTGTAAAAAATGCATATAACATCTTTTTTTTATTTTTAAAATGGTGTACACAATTTTTGTGCAATGACTTACAAACAAAATATAACGAAAAAAACGAAACATTTCAACTCATGTTTTGTCTTTTAAAGGTTGTAGAAACTTGAACAGCATGCCAAGGATCATGTGTATTCAACTATTGTTACTGTTATTGTTAAAGCAAGAATATTTTCAATTATATACATACATATTGTACTTAGGGATTACCCAGCCTAATCAGTAAAACTTAAACTGTCCAGGATTTTTTAAAAAAACTGTTTCAGTATCGAACAACAAAACATCATTACTTTATAAAACTTTTTTTTCAGAAGAATGTTTATTATAAACTTCCATGACCGAGACATAAGTTACACCATCATCATTCTTAATACAAAGTTATTGGGAAAACTTCTCTTAAATGTAAGGGAAGAGATGCTAAAATGATTTCTTAGTATTAAATAAATGAACATACTTATTCCCTACCTTAATCCCTCTAATACTTATATCTCTTAATGTATTTATTGATTGAAAGAAAGTAATTAAAAAGGATTTGAATAGTTACTTAAGTTTTATTGCTGTTTCGTATGATTATTAAGTAAGCCTTATTCCAATTATCAATTACTTTTCGTAATTTTTAGTTCAAAATGAAAAAAAAAACTTTATCCCTCCCTTTTAATTAAAAATAATCTATAAAACTTATATTTCAACACTAAAATTACTTCCTTTTTTTAAGAATAAAGAAACAAATGCTCCTATTTTAATTTCAATCTGATAAAATAATTCTGCTTTGAATTTTTCTATTCATTTGTATTAAAAACCGAGGGAGAAAATTTTTTGTTTTCTTTGAAGCATTATTGCTATTCTTAAATTTTAACTAAAGAAATTACTTTTAAGAAATAAATAATTTCATTAGCCCTAAGAAAAGCTAAATATCTATTAATTCCAATAATCACTGTCTGTTTAACTGAGACAACTTTAATGTTTAAACTATTCACTGTAAATTTTATATTTTACTTCCTTGCAATTCTTTAAAAATACTATTCCCTTTACATTATTTCTGAAGAATTTCAATAAATTAGCAAATTCCATTACTTGGAGTATCTTTACACTATCTATCATACTATTGCCAAAAAAAGAGCAATGTACATATAAAAAAATTTCTTTTTTCAACAGGAGAAGATTTTTAAATTAGTAAATTCCATAGTTGTCAATCCAAGATCCCATCACATTTCCCACTTTTCAATTCTACAAAAACTCATTAAAATACTTTTGGAACTAGAGTATACGATTGATTTTTTTTACTAAGTAAAAAATAAATTCTAGAAACAAGGGAAACCACTTCATTCTAATTGAAAAATATTTCTTTTTATACCGCAAGAGATAATCTTTTTCTTCTACCCCTATCCAAAAGCCAGAAATTATTCTCAAATACATTTAAATGAAACATCTAGAATAAATCAAGCATCGAGCAGATCTTTTCTACCTTAAACTTGCGAATTAATAAGGAATTCAAAAAAATCATTTCTAAGCAATTAGATTAAAATGAATAAAAGATAAAATCTAAATTATAGAAAATTTCTGTTTTTATGTGAATTATGAAGGCATTGTAAAATGGCTTTCGACTCTGTTTGAGGCATTTTGTTATAGTAACACCGATCAATGAATTAAAACTGCCACTGAAACTTCATACATTTAAATAAGTAAAGTAAAATTAGGTTTCCATTTCTATTATTAGTTATTACTGCAGGCAAAACTTTAAATCAATATTCCTCTGTCGGTACAGTTTGACACGAACTGGGTCTTCATTAAAATTCGAAAAAAGATGCTAAATATTTTATTAATTCATCACATTTGAATAATGTAATAAGTAAATTTTTAAGTTGCGTGGGATTAAAAATTAATGAACTGTTTTTTTCTTTCGTAAATCCGCATCAAGATTAATTGAAAATTTTAAGAACCATTTGAAAAAAAAACATATATATGAATGCTTGAATTGATTTAATTTGAAGGAATTGAGTTGAATCAATTTCAGGTTCAGACGCATTAGAAAAAAACTGTAAATTAATATTTAATTTTCAAAGTAAATATATTTAAGGAATAAGAATTTTAAGGATTGTAAAAGATTATTTATTTTGAAAGTAATTGCTCTTTGCCAAATTAGTTCATTATTTTTAAGTGGGATTATCCATGCGGAATGAAATTTCAGGTCAAATAATTAAAATTATCAAGGTATTTTTCTGTACTCTAATGCCAACACAGCAATAGAAATAAAAGATTTTAAATTTTATGTCAATGGTCTAAGATTAAATAAGACACGGCATTTTTTTTGATTAACAGAAACCGAAATTTTTCAGATTGACAAAAATAGCTTCTTGAATCACTTTGATTGCATTCGTTTCTTACACTTAGAATTAAATAAGACAAGTGAGTTTAAATGGATGCAGATTTCACAATGTCCTTGTTTTAACTATCCTTTTATTATAGTATGAATTTAGATTTTAATAGGCTTTTCACCTTTATTTGGTATATAAAATCCCATGTAATTAATACGTATAAAAATTTATTTATAGATATACACTTATATACTAAGTGCCTTATCTCATTGGGGAACATTATCTCTTTGCCATAATTCTAGTACAGTAAAGATGAATATTGTTATAGTCTAAAATTTTCTTTGCTTATTAACTGCTTTTAATAAATAAAGTCTATCAGTTCAAAACTATATAAATACGCAACAACTGATCCCGAAATTATGAAATGAAGCAAAAGTCTTGATGGAAGGGTATAAAAGATTTCCGATTAAAATTCTTTCAGCTAAAAAGTTGACAAAAATAATTTCCCAAAGTGGATGGTATACCATTAGGCCTTTGCAATAGTAAAATACACAATTATTATAGCCATAAAATGGTTTTAAAAAACTATTATTGTTATTTAAAAAATTACAAAGAGAGTTTCTTAGCTATCTTTTGCTATTTATCCTAGAATTTATGTCGCCCAGTGTCTTTGCGAGGGTATAGACTGATTCCTCTACTAAAATCAAGAAATGCTACGGCATTTTAACAAGAGCTAGACAAATACATTTTATACGAAACAATTAACAAAACGAGAAAAATTAACAGAATAAGTAGATGTAGATCTTTCGAATTGGGTAAAAAATATTAAATTCCTGTCACCAGACTACACAGTCGATAGTGATGCATTACTCCACTTTGAATTTGAAGACTGGTTATGATTCGGCTGGATAAGCTATACGAAATCCTATTGTCCATCCATGTAAAATCTTATATGGGGGCTTGAATATGTAGAAGGACGTCAACTGATTCAAGATGATCATTTAAAATGCATTTCATTTTTCCTTCATGCATATCCAATGCTAAGTCTATCTCCATTCTCGACAAAAGAATGTATTTCGCATTGTAAAGATGTTTAAGGGATCAACGAACTGTATCCCGTCGTACAAAAAGATGAGTTGTTGCTACCAAATCTTTATACATAAATATCTCGTTTTTTGAATGATTTGAAGTAGGAATGTCGTGGAAATAATGGATGCTATTCTTTAACTCTTAATTGCAAAACTATTTTGAAGGAGGGAAAAATTTATAAGGAAGACATAAGAGTTTACCGTATAGCAGTTTTGCAGAGGGAAAAACTAGTGATTATTCAGACTTGCTTGTATACCCAGTATAACCATTACCGGATAAATCCTCCAACGTGATGAGAACAGGAAATAGAATATAATAGTATCTTTCAACTGTCGATGAAATCTCTCTGAAACCTTGCAATTTGAAGCCAGATGATTTCTTGTCGGTCGGACCCAATGTGAATTGAAAAACTGAGTAAATCCACAACTTCTTTTGAATAGTCGCCACAACCTCTTTTGACTTTTAAATTTATTAGAAAGAAAACTAATTATTCCAAAATTTCGAATACTTTATGTTTTTTGAAAGGTGAATTGGAACAATTTATATGATTTTCTTGCAGGAAGATCATTGATCCTTAACTTATGACAAATAATAATAAAATTTTAATAAAATAATAATTCAAATCAACATTTTTCAATTAAAGTAAAATTTTTCAAGAGAGAAGAATAGTCTGATTTAGTAAAATCGGTTGCAATTTAAGAATCTAATAAATATATAAGAGAGTTTTTCAATTTGATTTGAATTTTCTGATTAAAATAATATTTTAAAATAACATAATAACTAACAAGAATAAATCTTGTGGTATGATATCATTTATTTATGCTTGATTTAAAACTTTTTGATTAACTAATAAAATTTATTCATTTAATATGTGTTCGTTATATTTTCATAAAATTTCTTTACTGTTCATTTCACTAATTTATTTAAATTATATCCGAAATGAATTTCATTACTTTATTTAAATTTTTATATAATTTTTATATTTTCTTTTATATGTCTTGAATTTTTTTTAAATTGATAGCTATCTTTATTAGATTCCTTTTGCTTGTTTTTATTCCCTTTTGTTATTTTTCATCCTGAACTGGTTTATTCTACATTATACTTACATGCTCGCCAAATTTATAAACGGAATAGCTAGCACCAGTTATGGTAAACATGAAACAAAATTAAAGATAACGCCAAGATGCAACACTTCTTCATCCTTAAAATACATAAACTTATTTCATGTTTCGAAATCTGTCTTTCATGTTTTACAGTAATTGAAAAATCCAGCTAATTATTAACTCAATACCTTTATAATCTGCTATTTTCTGATACACCCAGTATTTTTTAGTTTATTGGAAAGGAACTCTTTTCATTTACACTAATTAGAAAATGTTTAGAGCACTTGTTTTCCCCCTTGATTATTAGTATGTATGTCATATCATGGCGTGTTATTAATAGTTTTGTCTCTATAAAGAAATTAATCTTTCGAAATTCATCAATTTTTATTCGAAAATATTCCACTCTTTTCGAAATCGTTTCTTTCGAAATCCATTCTTTTTAAAATTCTATGAGCTGATTGAAGAGAAATTTAAACAATATTCCACAATAATCATGTTTCTCTAAGTAATGAGCACTTTCAAGCTATATTTATAAATTAATTTCTTTGCTCGTATGCACAAATTAGTAAAATGAAAAATATAATATAAAATGGGAGAGTTAAATAGCTTGTAAATGCATTTAGATATTTAATTAATACATTAATTACAAAATGTTGGGTTAAACATTTTAAATAACGTAATTAAATTAGTTATTTTTATCATGTCAAACCATGTAGTTTGGGGATGAGGTTTTTCCGTATTCAAAAAATAAACCTTTTATTATCTTCACGAGCATCTAAAAAAATCAACTTTTAATAACGCGTCGCCATTGCATTTACAAAAGCTCTGATTTTAAAAAAATAAGTTAACGACTACAGCAAATAAAACCTAGAAAAGTGTCATTTTGAGTGCATGATTACATAAAATGAAATAAATATGAAATGTTATATTTTTTTAAACAATAAATACTTGACAAAGGGTTTTTTTGGATCGTTTGCAATACTAAAGTCACTCTTTCAACGAAACAATTAAAACGAATAAAAATATAGTTCAACTTGCACGAGCACGGGGTGTTTGACTGTTCAAGAAATTATGTTCTGGCATGATACATTGAAATATGCATAGCATATTTCATTTTCATCTTTTATTATATTATTATTGCATATCATATAGCTTCAGTTCACTTTGTTTCAAATAAATTTGAACTTATTAGCAAACAAATCATCCAAATAGTAATTTTAAAATTTAAGCATTCAGAGGGTTAATGGTATATATAAACCAAATTTAGTTAATATTTTTAGAATTTAAACTAGGGATTTTAATCAAATTGTGAATTTAATATGCCAAATGAATGAACGCCTCTTTGTATGCATTTTCGTATGCAGATAAACGCAGTAGGTCAAAATACTAGTGCAATACTAGTGACTCATTTAATGAAGCAATTAAAATGAACAAAAATATAATTTAACTTGCATGAGCCCGTGGTGCTTGGTCGTTCAAGAAATTTTGTTCTGACCAGATACATTGAAATATGCATAGCAGATTTCATTTAAATCTTTTTACTTATAATTTTTTTGTTCTTCAAATTAAATATATATAAACAAATAAAATAAATTCTACTTATAAATTCTTCAAATAAATTTATATAAATTTATTTTATTTCATGGCAATTTCTCCTAATGGCTGGCATTTTCAAAACAGACAGTGTTCATCATGAAACCACCCACAAGCGTCAGTGACGCTCGGTTGAGTTGAAATTTATAGATATTTTAAGTCTACCTTATTGCTGGATGTGAAATTCCAACTTCACTTTTGTCACATCGGGGCAAGAATTTTTAAAATATTGAAACTGACGTCTTTACTAATAAATCTAATCATGAATAAAATTCAACCATTGTTAAATAATTGCAAATTTTGATTATATATTTCTCATAATTATAGCAAAGATTTATGAGATAAGATCTAATTCTTTTATTTACATCTTTTTTCATTAATTACATTAATATTCTGTGAGGCAGTTGGAACTTTTAATAATTATTATTTATTATTCGGAATTTTTGTTAATTTTGTATTTCATAATGCACTTTTTTTAGCTGATAATTATTCCTTCGAATGTAATTTCAGTGATTTATTAAAAAAGATTTCAATATTATCGCAATAAAGGTTCGCGAGTGAAAGAATGGCACGATGGGAAGAGAGGACAGAAAAGAAATATAAAAGGATATTATCTGTGGATAAAGTAACTATATCATTGTTAACTTTCAATAATATTATACATTTGCACTAACTTTTACTGAAAATAATATTTGTTTAAGAAATATTCCTTAAGCATTCTGCAAATGTCTATGATGTTTGATTCCTTAAAAGAGCATTGAAACAAGTAAGATAAAAAAAAAACACTACTAAAGTCAATAATTATTTTAGGCCCTTTTTGTTAGATAATTACAAATGGTGTTCTCGTGTTCCGTCTTGCCACAGAAGGAGGGAGGCAGTAGCTTCTAACGGTATAGAATCCTTAGCATCCGAAGCCTCAGGTATCAGTAGGATTCAGAAGTCTGACTTCTCGCTCAAACACGTCACATACATTTTTTTACGGGACGACCATCATTCATTCACCCATTTCAACGATTCATTCAAAGATCTAGTACCCCCAATTGTATTACTCTCGACATGGAGGACTTTCTGGCCACGACAGATTTAACACCCACACCCACGCACAGCCTTCATCTGACGGGTTCGAGCTCGCATCCCAACAGACGCGAATCCGACTCGCTACTAAACAGGCTATCACTGTCTATTAATTTCATTTACTATAAATAATGATCAGTTATGACGGGGAAGTTAGTTTTTAACTGATTAATAAAAAAATTAATGAATTAATATTTACAAAAACTGTATTAACATCAAATGCCAACCACTACAAGATTTAAAAAAAATCTCTTAGTTAATCTGATTGTGAAATATCAGCATCAAGATAAAATCCCCCTAGACGGGTAAATATTTTGGTTTATTAATGAATGAATTCACTGTTATTTAAAAAATTAATATTTAATAATAGCTTTTTTCCTAAAATTTAGTGATTTCCAATATTTTTTTTTATTATTTCTTAAGATTCTTCAAATATCCATGATGTTTTAGTTAAAATAAAGTTGAAGAATAAGCGTTCTTATATGTTAGTTAAACTAATTGTGAAATATTATTAACAAGATAAAATCCCGTCTAGACTTGTGCACATTCTAGTTTATATCTGTTATTTAAATAATTAATATTTAATTGTACCCTTTTTATTAAAGATAAGTAAACTTCTATATTATTTAAATTTTTTTTAAAAAAAGTCATCACTTATATCTTTTATTTACTTGTTTCAAGATTTTGAAAAGCTTGTTTTTTTAACATAAGTTTTGAAACGAGGATCAAGGAAACATTCGCTATTATCGTAAGTAATTTGAATTTTATTATTAAGTTGATTTGACTCATTTCATAACAATGACTTCTAATTTAAGCAGGAATAATCCCATAAATAATTATTCTTTCTTTGTTTTAAATTAATTAATAAAAAACAACAAAAATTCAGAATTTTATCCTTTAGAAAACTTTTTAAAACTATTTTTTAAAGGTGCTTTTTTATAAATTTAATATCCGTTAGTAGGCAAACAAACACTAAAGTAATCAAAACATTGAACATTTTTTTAGTTTAAATTTTTCCTTTCTTTCTTTGTTTTTTCATTTCTCACAAACAGAAAGTTGCATTATTGATTAGCCACCGTTTTAAGAGCCAGGAAGTTTAAATAAATTATTTTCTCAGAAAATATTAAATGAGTTTTTTTTCTCAAACAAATGAAAACAGCGCCAAAAGCTATAAAATAATGGTTCATCTAACAAAAAAAGGAAATAATTTTAGGAGGTGAAACACCACTGTACAACAAAATTGCCTTTTTCCATCATTTCTTTCTTTTTCTCGGAATTCAAACAAAATGTAAGAACATCTCCAACTTCTGTAAAGTTCTTTCTTATTAGTTTGAGTTCGAAAAGTAGCATTTCTCTTATATTTTCATTTTTGTACATTTCCCATGTGTCTCTTGGGGAAACTGTTGTTTGAAATAAAAATGAATTAAAAAATAGTAAATAGAGAGACTATAGTTGAAACTGATTTAAGCATCTCCAAAGAAATGTAAATGACTTTGAAAGAAAAATGAAAGTAATGTTGGTAGGAAGTTTTTATTTAATCCTTTTACGAAATTCGATAAGCAGACGAACAGAAATAAAGTTTCTAAAATAAAAAATATTAAAGATATCTAAAAAGATGTTGTATTAATATGTATATTTATTTGAATAATTACTTTTACTTGGTAACATAATTTAATACATATTTTACTTTTAATTTATATATAACGAAACAATGGGGGATATTTTAATTGTTATTTCTTAATTATAAATAAAAAAAATGAACATAAAATGCGCATTTTAGAATGTTTAAAAAATAGTAGGACAAAATTTTCTCTTTTTGAATATGAAAGAAAAGGAAAATCTTTATGTAAAAATTAATGTAAAATTTTGAATTGAATAATACTATAAATACTTCAAATATTTTTCATTGTTTTGATTGAAAGGATATTGGGCTTCAAAGAAGTTATAGGAGGAAAATAATGATCGTTTTGAAGTTAAATGTGTGATGTATTTTTTTTTTTTGATAACTGAACCTGAACTTTAATACAAAAACGTTATGGCAAAGTATGCATGAAATTATCTTTAAAAAACTGTCTATGTCAAAATACTAAAAGTTAATAAGTAATGCTTTTGTGTTTCTAGGCATTTTTTAACTTTTATATTCTCAGAAGTTAGAATTCACTTTAGAAATATTAAATTAATAAGATGAATTGCTTTGGTGAAATGGATTATAAATAATATAAGCTATGCTAACTGTTTTCATGACTTTCTGAGCAATAATTGCATGCAAAATAATATTAGAAAATTTAATTTACAAAATCTAAGTTTCCAAGTAAATAAAACTAAATTAGAGCTCTTTTAGATCGAAATCAGGAATCTCTTTTGTTTCTAATTTTAAACTGCGGCATAAATTTTTAAAAAATCTTAGGAAGGGGGAAGGTAACTCGAATCAACGCTATGCCAAACTCTAAAAGTATTAATTTTTGTATACAAACATGAAACCGCAGGTAGATGCATTTGCTAAATGTATGGAAAGTATTACATACTGGAGCGTCAAACTCTTTGATTTCAATGACTGAACAAATAAGTAGCTAACCTTTTACTTGCGAAATTTCAAAAATTTCGTATAGGTGACATTAAACAGATTGCATCAAATAGCTTACAATTGGTGATTAGGTAAATTCAGTCAGATGAGTCATTAATTTATGCTGAGTGTGTGGCGGCTGGCGCTCGTTAAATCTGTTCGTGGTCGCAAAGTCCACCATGTCAAGAGTAATACCACTAGGGGTACTGGGTCAGAGGTGATCTTTTTCTGTTCCAGGTCTAAATTAGATCTGAGAAGAATGCATGAATTTGCATGAAGTCCGCCCACTTAAAAGGGTTGTGTCATGTGTATAGCTAAGTCGTATTCTTTGCCCTAGATGGTGCTACTTGTAAAACAAGAGACGTATATCTTCGGTTTAAAATCTGCTGATGTATCAGCGGGGCTTGACCAGGGCAAGTACCATTTGTCACAACAACAACAACAACAGTCATATGAACGTCTCGTTTTACAGCAACATTAGGGGTATTTTTTGACGGACCTCTTGTTTGAATGGTGATTCGATTATGATAATTACAGCCGAACAGCACGTTTTTTAAATTTCTGCACCACGTCAGTGAAAGGGAATTTGGTTCTGACGGATTTATCGTGCACCAGACCAGATTACACGAGGGCTCTTCGATGGAATCGGGCTTCCAGCCAGTTTCTGACTTTAGACCCAATTCCATTGAAGGCTTCTTAGACGACACTAGGTCATCGTGATCCTAATAGGAGCAAAAAGATATTCTCATAGTTTTTTTAAGAATCTTTGTGAAGCCCTTATATCAAGAATCACGAGAAAAAACATTCTGATACATGAAGTTAAATAGATTATGCGCGAAACATATCATAGAAAATTTTCAAGGCTTTAGTTTTTTTTTCTAATTATTAAATAAATTAATGTTTGACACTCAATCTAGATTGCAAATAGCTATCACAGCGAAGGACAATATAACTTTAAAAGCTCGATTATCTTGACATAGTGCGAAATGCAAATTTTTTAAAAGACGCTTTTCTTAACAAACCATTATTTACCTGCCTCATAGTGGTTAAAGATACTGTATTGACAAGATCGGAGACTCCCATGGATTGAAATTCTAATAACCTTTGATAGTTATCTTCATTTTTGTTTCGTGAATGGTTTAAAGACTATGAAAAATTTGAGGAAGCGAAACGCATTCGTTACGCCTAAGACACATCTTTGAATGGCAAGGAAACAAATTAGAATTGATTATGGCATTGGTTTTCTCGATATGATTTGTAACGTCCTAACTTAGATTTTTAAAACCAGTATAGCTTTGAATGCTGAATATATGAGGCGCCTAATCTTTGATGATAGATAATTTGATATATCAAATGAAGTTCTTGATCTTCATGACAAAATTTATATCGAATATTCTTATTGGAACTGCAATAGAAACAGATTACTTTGAGGTCAAAGGAAATGGAAAGTTCAGAATAATTTCTGCATTTGCATTGTAGATAATTCATTCCGAATGCATCGCGGTGGATATTTATGTCACTACAACTTCCACCTACTTCTTTTCAGAGCTTTAAGATTTTATTGAGCTTCCATTGTAAATACATGATGTTAATGCATGCATATTTTGTTAACGTAATTCAAAATATAGTATATTTCTGAATAGCACACATTTTAATCAGAGATGAACAGTCTCATTGCTATTTTTTCTGTCTTAAGATGTAGAATTTTCTGTATTCAATATCCAACCAATAATCATATATTGTTTTTTAGCTGAAATACACAATTATTCATTTTTACGGAATGTTAGTCATAGCAATATAAAAATCTGCTGCAAATTCACTATTCTATATTATAAACTCTTTCAAGTAAAATGTTTCTTTTTTGGCAATCTTTTAAATTTATCTCGATAAGAATTGTAAAATACTGCAATTAATTTTCTTTTAGCAGATTTCAATTATTTAAGTCCGCTAAACATAACAGTATTTATTAATTTAAAAGCTGTTTCTTTTTTTTCATATAAAATATCAATATATGAAAATGAAGAGCATAAATTGCCTTGCACGTTTATGTTTTATAAATATTTTAATTTGTTTGAATATTTCTTTCAGCATTTCAATATAATGGTTGACTCCCCATTATAAGAAATGTTTTTTATATCATTAAAAATAATTATTAATGGACACTCTTTTTACAGAGAGATTATAATTTGGAACTTTATTGCCCTTAAAGATATTTAATGAATATAAAACAAGATTTTATTCATCTAAAAATAGGAGAGAAAAACTCTGAAATTATCATTTGAGACAAGTTCTTAGTTTTATAACAAAAATACAAAAAAATTTAGCATTTAATTATTTATTTGAGCTATTGATTTGTTTCAATTAAACTGTATCAAGTCAATCACCTTTAAAAATAACGTGTAACTAAAGGAATTTTAAGCTTACTATTCATGAATATAAACTTTCCTAAAAAATAATCTACTCTAGAATTATTCCTTGAATTAGAAATATTTTTAAATCCTATGGAATAAATTACTTTTGCAATAATGTCTCCTAAAAAAAGTCGATTGAGATTAAATTTCATTTTCCAGCTCCATCATTTTTTTTATTAAAATCCATTAATGCACCAGTATATTAATGCAACATCACCAAAATATCTTCATTTATTCCTTTAAATGTGTTCTCAAAAAAATAGTTCATTTTACATAGATTTTATTAACTATTTATTACGTAGAAAGTTTATACGTAACAAGTTTATTACGTAGGAAGCGAAGTCTTTTAGTACATGGCAAGTTATATCTTTACTGTCTGATCATTATAGATTAAACATTTCTATTAGATTAATTTATTATAATTATCCGATGTGAATATCTATTTATAACTTTTTTGCGATTTTTTTTGGTTCATTAATCTAGTACTATTGCTTTACAATAAATTTATTATTATAAAAATTGTATTTACCAAAAGAATTAGTATATCCGCAATGACAAACTGTATTAGACCGGTAAAGAAGCTTTATACCTAGAAAATTTTAGAAAATATGATTTACTGATAACAATAGAACAATCATGCGTTACATAGCTTGGAACTTTTTAGAAGGATTTTCAAATGGAACTGGAGTCATTTTTTTTAGAATCTTCAGTTTTGTTGAACCATCTTCATATAACTTTGAATAACGAATATTAAGACAATATCGATATTGGTTACCAATTACAAAGACTGAGAAATATTAATTCTCATATATATAGTCACCACACTGAATTAATAATTAAGGCATAGTTAATGAATTTTAATAAATTAAATGAATGATGTTCATAAAAGTCCTATATAAACGATTTTAACGTTTAAGTTTCTTTTTCTCAATATGAAGATGGCTGTGGGACTCTTTTTAGTTGATCTCTGCTGTGAGGATCAATCAACATTATTTTCTTTCAACTTCCAAAATTTAATCAAGAAATTTTTGATGTCATGTATTTAAAACTATCATTTTCTTTTCGCAAGCACTTAGCACAACGTGTCTTCGATTCTCTAAAAGTAGCTGAAGAAGTAGAATTTTCCTAGACTTCTTTAAAGATATGTTATGCATATTACTTGTACTAGGAGAAAAAATTTAAATGGGTTAAAATTTCTTATGAATTACACTGCATTTATTACATGGAAATACGATATTTGATCCTTTTCAAACCTATTATCCATAGAAGAAGAAGAGTGAAATGAACTCAAGAAAAAGACTCTCAAAATAAATGTTAATTACCAAATTTTAAAAAAGTTTCTTCTTACTACTGCTAAAAGTTTCTTATCTAAAAATACAAATAAACGTAGAATTGTATTGCTCATACTGTTTATATTATTTATTTGTTCTTATTGTTTATTAAATACGCATTCTTTCACTGTAAAGTTGAGTGTTATAAGTTCTACCTCTTGTTACGTATATATAAATTCAACTTGATAGTTGTCTTATTATGAAATCTTCTGATCTCTTATTTCAGAAAATTGAAATTCGAAAGTTTTTGGATATTATAGACTTTCAAATATTTTGCACCAGTTGTTATTATTTTTTTTCTTTTAATAAAATGTCTTCTTTTGTTAAATATTCTTAAAAAATTAATTTAAGAAAAAAGTTGTAAATCTTAAAAGAGAAAACTGCAATTCAATTTCTATAAATTTCAATTATCTCTTATATTATTCAACTCTATAAATCAATAAATTCAAAATAAGTTTTTTCCACATTAATACTTCAACAAACGAAAATGTCCATATTCAAAAAAATTCTTATAATCATTGATGGCAAAAAAAGGTAAGAAACAGGAAATTATTATTCCATATCAGAATTAGAATACTTTACAGAATCAAAATTTATTAGCATGTGAAATAAAATCATCGTTTGAAAAAAAACCCTTCACTTTCCCAGCTTTATTTAATTTACATGAACTCGTTATGACAGATTTTTAGTCATTAGTAATTATGTTATGGGACGAATTTAATCGATAATTATTTATGATAATATCAAAGATTTCATGAAAAATATTTAAGAAAGTTAATATAAAACTATTTAAAATTTTCAGATTCAATAACCATTAGAAAGAAATTTTTATAACCTTTTAGTTTGCTTAACACTAAAAGGTTATAAAAATCATTTCCAAAATAATTAAAATTTTATTTAAACACATTTAATATGAAGATTAATGAAATGCCAAAATTTTCCCCCCAAAAAATATCCTTGTATTATCTATAAAATTTTGACTTGTTTTTATCAAGATATTTTTTATTTTGCTGATATAATATCTCTGTAGTTTTTTTCTTATGAAAACATTTATGTAAATTTAATTTCACATAATTATAAGAAGTATTAGATTTTTATTTAGAAAAATAAAGAATGCCGCATGATGAAAATGTTTCCAGACATTTTCTACTAATAAATATTAATTGCTAAATATTACTTTTTGAGTACTTTTTATTTAATAGACAACTAAAGGTTCTTTATAAAAAATAAGAATTATTTTACATATTTATAGAAATTTGCAGGTGTTTTAAAGCATTCCTACTTGATAACCAAAAAAAGTTCACTTAAATAATATTATTTAATATGTAAATTTAACATTATGTAGATCAATGTGAAGTAGACTATTAATTCTAAAATATAAATATGGGAAGAACGAAACTGAAGTTTTCATATATATATATATATATATATATATATATA
>JAOUZG010023330.1:5876414-5888403 GCA_026289955.1 Argiope argentata
GTTGGATATTTTCGTTAAAACTGGCGAATTAATCCTATTCTAGGACATCTTTAATTAGTTTTTTTCATATAATAGTACTTTTATATACTAAATACTTTTGACACGAAATGGGAAAAAATATGTATAAATTTTTCATAGAATCGACAAAAGATTTATGAAGATTGGCTTATTTTCTATCTTTTTGACTTTTGGTTTTATTCCCTAAAAAATAAAATTGTAAAAGTTTCTTAAATAGTATGAACTATATGTTGAAAACATGATATGTGAATCTCAGATAAACATGCTTTTTAAGGTGTGTGTTTTTTTACTTGTCGAATATTTTAGAGCTATTTGAATATTTTATGTTGAAGCCCAGATTCTCAGAAAAAAATATTTCTTTTTATAATTTGTAACCACTGGAAATGTATTTTTGAATAAAACTGGCAGAAACTTTTTTCCGCTTTATGAATTCGTAACATTTTTAAAATGAAAAAGTAAACCAAAAAATTGTTTTTTTATTATTGTTTTTTTTTTCATTTTAGGGCATTAGGAAATTTAAGAAAAAAAATTGCTTAAAAGACTTTAAAAGTATTTCTTTATATGTGTTTCTCTACATTTTGTAACACCTAAAATTCTAGTTCTTTTTTTAATTGTTTAAAAAAATAAGTGCCAAAGTTCTATTCAATATTTTATAAGTCCATCTAGTATAAAAAGAAGGTGTTTTTAACCAAATTTATGGAAATTAAAATTGTAAAAGCTTGAAGATTTGATAAAATTTATTTAAGTAATTATCAGTTAATATTTTAACTACATTTATAACGGTTTAGGTTTTTAATTATTGTTTAGGATTTGTTTCCTTTTCTGTATTCATTGTGATTTTTTAGCCATTGCATTCATTTTTTATCATATGAGTTTCTTTTGAAAATGCTGTACAGATATTTCTTAAAGCGTGTTATTATCACTTATTATTATTATTATTATTATATATTGAGGAGAAAAATGCTGATATACAAGTTTTTGTTTTGGTTAAGAATTGTTTCAAATCTTCTTTATTAACCTGCCTTTTTTTACTCTATTTTTTATTACTTATGTTGTAATATTTCATGCACAACACCTTAAATGGAGATTAGAGGCCCATTAAGATACTGTTTAATGAACCGACAAAATTCTGCAGACTTCTATAACATAATTGAACATTTTACAAAGCTAATAATTTTTAAAAATCATAATTCTAGAAAATATACCCCATGTAGACTTGTGTTGATTTTCTTTTTGAAGAAAATGTTTTGACCTTTTCTCATAGGAAAAATTACAAACTTTTATTCAGTATTGAAATATTTGACCAAAGGATTTTTTTAAATCAAAACTGGTTTTTGGTTACATATCGCATGTCAAAAAATTCAAGATTTCTATTTTTCTGGCAATGACAGATGTGAAAGTTCCCTTTTTCCGTTGAAAACATTCCTCCTATCACACACATTTCTTTTTTGGAACAAAAATTAAATCAATTATTTTCTTTTTCAATTTTTTAAATAAGTTATATATTTCTAAAAATGGTGAGAATTTTTCTAAAAATATACTACTATATTTATGCCGTCTAATAAACGTGCCGAAGTAAAATTTAATAGGGAAGTAAACGCTAATTCTCTTCATTCTGTGTGCAGCATTTAAATATTTATACTCAAAAAACGGTTTCCATTCTGTGTTCTGAATTTTTAAAGGCATAATTTTTATACATTTTTAGAAATTTTTTAAGTATTTATAAATATGACAAATGATTTTTTCAACAATAATTTCTTTTAATATTTAATATTTCAAGAAAATGATTATGAATTATGCTTTAAAAATTCATTTAAGAATGTATGCTGGTTTCTAAAAAATGCTTGCTAAAAATATTGCTATTTTCTTAATATTTGCGTTTTATGAATAAATATAAAATATTTAAATAGCAACAAAATATCAGGTAATTTTGCAAAATAGCCAAGCAATTATGGGTTTTCTGAATTCTTTTGAAAGCTACAAATCTTTATTGCGATCAATCCGTTGACCTATTTAATATTTGAAAATAAATCAAAGAATAATAACAAATACTTTATAAATAAAATTTGTTTTGATTTAAAGTTAATTCTAAAGGTAATTTTCTCCAACAAATAATTTAAAGGTACCAGTTTTCAAGGTAAATCAATGTTTGAATTCGGTATTCGAAAAGTAAGAAAAATAGGCGCGACAAGAATCTTTTTTCAGTTTTTTGAAGTTTAGGAATTCCTGTTTTATTGCTCTGCTGAGTTGATTTCCCTTCTGTATTAAATTCTGGAAAACTCTCAAGTCGAGTGGGATTCGTGATAAAAATATGATATGTGATTCGTCGAAAGAACGTGCGCACTGGTCGCTGCACTAGAGATGACAGATTTCAGCTGCGAGAATTCTGTAAATATTTTAAACCATCTTGGAGTGCGGGATGCTTCCATGATAAATGCGATTCTTTTTGCTGTGCTAGTCATGATAAAACTATTTTCAGCTCTGAAGGAGGGATAAATAAAGGTGCGTATTCTGAATATATTTTTATTCTTTAGCTAAGAATTGTTCAGCGTACAACAATACATCATTGTTTGTTTGTTTTTTCACTGATGTAAAATATAACTTCCAATAAGTCATTATAGTCGTAGTTTATTTAAAGAAAATGCAAATTTAAAAATATATATTAATGTAGAGGTTATTTGAGCACGATTAAATTTATGATAAGGATTCTATCTGCGATGGACGATAGCATTTATTTATACTACTGTGTGGTTTTATTTGTGCAGGAAAACCACTGAGGTCGCTTGAGCAGATCCTTTGAACAGCTTAGAGGTATATCATAGAGATTTATACCAGCTGCATTCATATATACTCCTTATAAAAGAAAATTATTCAGCTAGCTTCAGAAGGCCCTTTGAAGAACCTATGCTTTGATCAAAGAGGTTTATAGCAATTCCGACGGATAATGACATTTATTTATACTCCTTGTGAAGGAACACTAATTAGGTCACTTGAGACGGCCCTTTGAAGATGTTTTAGGTCGATCAAAGAGATTTAAAGCAATCTTCCTGACACCAGTGAGCAATCATCGAAATGAGAGCACACTACACCAGGTCTTAATAATGCTTGTTTAGAGTGCAATCACAGCCTATGCATCTATCAGCTCAGTAGGCTGTTAGTAAACTCTAATTTAAGAAGCAATCTTAAATATATTTTTTTATAATTTAGAAAAAAAAATCTATTTCATAATTCAATAAATTTATTCTTATAAAAATTCGACTCTAGATTGCACAAATAAATTGATAAAATATTATTTTACGGCAAACTTTTCCTCATAAATGTGGCTGAATATTTTGTGAATTTTCCTTTGTACAATTTTAAATACCATCTAACCCTGTTGTTGAGATTTTCTGGCCTATCCTTAACAACGGCACTCTCAATTTCCAAGCAGCGATCCTTAAATCGTTCGAAGTTGACGTCCTTTCATCCATTAAGGATAGAAAATCAAATCATCCGATCGGTAAGTAGATTAAAATTCCAAGGGGGATTTGTCATATGGAAGATACCTAATGTTTCGCATTTGTGCAATTTAAAAAGAGATATTCTGGACGATATATTCTGAAGGGATGCCATGTTTCTCTGTAATAGGAACTTTTGATTTTATTCTATTCTAAATTTCATTAAATATTCTGGGTGTACACTATATCTCGCACTCTATCGTGCAGAAGATCGTACAGAATCCTACTAGTCCCTAATAAAGAATTTAAAGAATTCCCTTAAAGGGAAAAGAAATTCTTCCTTTTCATGGCTTTCATTTCATTTCTTTGTTTCGTTTTTATATAATTTTATATCGTTATAATTTTTTAAATGTTTTGAAATTATATTATAATAATTTGTCTTATTTAGACTGAAAGCTAAGATAATAGTTATTTCATTACGTTTTAATAAAATTTAAAAATGCTTTTAAAGCAAAAATTACCTTTTTTTACAACTTGAATGGTGTCGTATCTTGAATTATTTTCTGTCTTTATCTTATGTAATGATAATAATTTTATGCTCATTTTATCCCTCCCAATTGGAGAAGTAATATAATACGCAACAAGCAAGTAATTTTCTAAGCAGTTTGCCAAGAAGGATATGAAATCTTCACGTGATATGCCGAGAAAATATGCAAAAATAATAGCTAAGAAAATATTAAATAACTTCTAATATTCTTTCAGATTTCTTATTCAGTATTTAAAACTGATGCTGAAACATCAAAAACTTATACTAATTGTAATTACTCGTTACAGACATGTATGAATCGTCTGAAATGTTCAAAATAAACTAACAATCCTCCATCACCGGCATGCAGCTTGTATTGGAGTTCGCAGACACCCAGAGCTTAATTTCTTGTAATAAGAATACCTAATAAATCCAACATTCCCATTTCTGAATTATTTTTATTCTGCTCAACCACTATTTTTGAACGTTTTGAATTCCATTCATACTTTTCTTCATAACTCTTGCAAACTATTATAAACTTACAGGGTAAAGAGCATATTATCACCTTCATACGTTTCCCCCGGTCTAATTTTCTACAAACACCCAACATTAATAAGCATTTTTATGGTCTATTATTTATGTCAAGAATTGGTTGTTTTCTGGTAATGTAAATCAAGAACTAACAATTCTTATTATGAATCTAACTATCCATTACCCTTAGTTTCTAACGATTTTCAAAGATAGATAAGTACATGCAAACTGCTTACATGATTCTTTTCAACAGTCTTTGCTTTAAAAGAATCTCTTTGACTTGTCCTTAAGGTTTAAAATAGATTTAATAGCCATCAGTAAACCAATCAGTAAAATCAGTGTACCAATACAAAAAATTTGGTGCAGCATCAAATGAAATATAGCCCTATAATATTTCGAGTTGTTTAAAGGAAAGTCTATAAAAATTGAAATTTATTATAAGATCATTTCAAGAATGATGGTTAGTAAATGCTACATTTTTCATGCAAAAAATTAGGGAACATATCTCATTATGAAATCAAAATTCCCCAGCTCATTCATAAAAGCTAGAATTTAAGAAAAGCGAAACATTAGCAAAAACATTTTTTAAAAAAATTAAACAAATGCTACAGTTTTCTAGAATACATGCATTATTGCAGAAATAAAATGTAAAATGTTTAGATAAAAAGAAATTGCAGAAAAAACATAGAATTATAAAATAAATCATCATACAGTAAATTAAAAAACAATCAGAATCTCCTAGATAATCTTTTTTTATTCGTATTTTGAGATATACCTTTTCTAAAACTCCTTTCTAGACACGCATTTTATTTTTTGTATGTGGGCGTAAATTCACCTTTTCTATTAAATAGAAATCTGTATTTTATATTTCTTTGAAAATATTTTACCCAATGTTTTCTTAATTATTGTTCGCTACGAATGTTTTCTTATACAAAAATTTATAGCCTCTTCGAAGTGTGTGATATTCAAAAGAATTATGAATAAATATATTAATTCTATTACTTTTAATTCATCAGTTTAAGCTTCAAAGCTTAAGCTTCCAAATAGGGTATACATTTTATGGCTTTTATGTATGCATTCCAAATTTAAATATCCATTAAGATTCTATCAGGAAATGCCATGCAAGAGGGTGCTTGCTTTTAAAATGGGGAAGTTCATGGAAAGTTAATCTTTCTGGAGCATTTAAGTAATCTTTAGAGTGCATTTATGAAATTTAATAATTCTTTAACTTAAAAAAATTCTTGAAACTCTTTGGAACGAGAGATCCAAGTTTGATACTTAATGCAAACTGATTTGGAAGCAAACGGTCAGGGATGTATTCAATCTGGGAACATTTCAAGTGTTAGTTGAAGACGTTGATAAAATCTTGCAAATGTTAATAAAAATATCCTTTTGATTTAGAGTTGATTTGATTGCTCAGCAGTTATATTCTCAATTAAGATTCTGGCAATCATAAAAGTAAGGATTTCTCATTTACCATTGAATAACCAAATATTATACTTTTTTTTGCTCCAATTCCTTTTCATCATTCTGTTAGAATTGTCTGAGTAAGTAAATTTTTTCCAGTACAAAAATAAAATATGTTGGACGGGCCAATGCTAATTATTATCTATAAAAACATCAAGAGTTTTTAAACCAATATTTCTAATCTTTATACTTAAATTATTCATTTTTAAAAAATTGGAGACTCATGTTAAGATTCGTTTCCATTTTCTGAGGAATTTAATATGCAGTTTTAAATCTAAATATAAACTTTTGGCACTTTTTCAGTGATGGATTAAATCGAAAAAAGTTAAATCAAATAATTAATTTTGTTAGAATTTTAGGAATATTTTTCTCCAAGTCTTACCGAACTCTACCCTGAATCTTTAATGGAACGCATTTAAACAATCAGACATCTCAAACCTCCGAAAAGCATAACAGAAGATGAAAACTTATCCAGTCACTAATTATGGGGGTTTGATCACAATTACATTATACAGAATAAATTGTAATATTGCTGTTGATCATAAAAGCATAGCATTTCGCAATGCTTTATCATTTTACAGATTACCACTGAAGCAAAAATTATGAACACTTTGCTCGGAATCTCTGTTCCAAAATTAGAAATTTGTTCTAATATTGTTCAAGCTTTTAATTTATATTTAACTACAAAAACAGAAATTAATCTATATTATCTACAAAAAAAGGAGAAAAGTAACAAAGGTTTAGTTAAATATTTACCAATATTTGAACATTTCATTTTGAAAACTGTATTAAATTTATTATTTCTTAGAAAACTATAAGTCATTTTGAAGTAGAATTCTTTTATTCCTCTTGTCTAAAAAGGAATAGTATGCTCAGCATTTTTTTCATATATATATATATGCTTTTATGTAAATGCTGAACTGTATGAATTATTTATTTATGTTTTTATTTAGAAATTGCTTTATCTTTGTTCAAAGCAATACTTTATCGAGACAAACTTTCAAAATAATCCAGATATTTAAAAGATTTCATTTCCCTACAAAAATAGTTATATAACCATCTCCAATTAGTAATTAGTTTCTGATCGAATATGATTTCAGTTATTTTAAATAAAATGTTCAAAATTTTAATATTTTATTTTACCTTTTGTTAGAAGCGAAATTTGTGAAAGTGTATGTACAGATGTGGTTAACATCACTACAGTTACGTAAAACATTGAAAAAGAAGGAAGGGTGATTAAGCTTATAGCCATAGCTATTTTTATTATTAATTAATTATATAAATCTGGAAATGAAATAACTGTTAACACTATTGTAATTTATTTTATTGCCCTGTGATATTTACCATTTGGTAGCTATAATGTTTTGCTATTTCAGTCTTCATATGGATTCATATTATTAATTATTTGGAATCTTCCTAGCATTAAACAATAAAAAAAGATTCACGACAATTTTATTGGAAGCTTTATTTTTCCCAATATTATTTATTCTTCGATCTTTTTAAATTTATTTAATTTTATAAAAAGTAACTTTTGGAAATGTAATGGTTTTCTTTGTTCAAAATAGAATCTTAGTTATCATATAGAATTAAAAAACTTTTTTTCTTCTATTCAGTTATTCTCATTTGAAATATTTAAAAAACAAACCCACTGTTTGCAAATCGTTATCTTTGTGATGTTGTGGGGGAAAAAGTCTATAAGTATCCGTCGATTTAAGATAATTGAAAACATTTCCTTCCATTCATTTACTACTATTAGTTCACAATCTCTCTATATATCTTTTTCAAAGTTTCAATTATTAATAAAATACTTTTCATTCACCACTCAAGTTTAAATTCACTTTTTTTAAACTTGTTGTGGATGACATTTGATATTAATACAGTTTATTTCAAATATAAATTCATTAATTAAATTTAATTATTTTTTAATACTTTAAATAGAGTTTTAACAGTTTGTAGTGAAAATTGAAATCAACAGTCCTTTGGTAAAATCTGAGGATATTAATATTTTTCACTTGAAGGTGGAAAATGCAAGTTCAATTCTTGCAAAAATCAATAATTTTTTGATAAAATATTTATATTAAAGTAATTATTTAATAAAAAGAAACTAATATATATATATATTCTTTTTTGACCCAAATAAGAATTGATTTAATTTTTTAAATATTATTTGTTTTGCTTTTCAATTTATTAGCCCTATTTCATCTCTGAGATAAGGATCATCTTCGAACAGTCACTCTGGTGCGTTACCAAATTGATTGAAAGAATAAAATTTTAATCATAGCTTTTTTTTCTCGATTTAAAGTACCGGGTAATAAGCCTGTGTTCAGATTTTTAAGATTTAATTTCCTGAATACCCACAAAATTAGAAAGATTAAAAATGTATTTTAGACCAGATTGTCGGGGACAGCTAAGATATCATTTAAAAAAATATTTTTGTGAAAGAAAGCATTGATTAAAGTTTTTTAAAGGAAAAATATTGAAATTATAGGGTTTATGAAGAAAGAAAATATATGTCTATACATAATCATAAATCAATCGAAAGTTGCTACCAATTCTCTTTAATTAAATGATGTTAAGTTTTACAATTATACAATTCCCTATACAAATATGTTACACAAGAATTTGAAGTTAATAACGTTTTAGCCTGCATATATTGCGGAATATTCATATTTCATATGTGACGGCGTCTTCAGATACATTAAGTATTCTATTAAATATCAGGGGGATAGCAGACCCACTTCACCTGAAATTCGAGGACTTGTCCGCACAAATAATACCGTCAGACAAATGTGCCCGCTACACATGAGGTCACTTGACATCTCTCCCTGGTGTACAATTTCTTGAATATCATGCATTAATCAGAACTATGTGCAACACCTTAACAGTCTAATGGACCTCCACGTGCAAATTTTGCACATGATTGACGTGGCATGTCATGCCCAGAACTTAAAGATAGGACATCAAAATCTTGTTATAATGCAATTTACAGACTTATTTGGACATCATGAAGGGTAAATGAATCAACGTTGAATCGCAGTCATCTCAGAAGGTGATTCAGTTACTTATTTGTTCACTGCCTCTATTTCTCTGACCATTAGGGTGTTAAAATTTGTGCAAAGCATGCATGTCGCATGGCTGAATGTAATAATATTTGAGTATTTAAACAGCTGCATTGTACATCATATCTCAATATTGAGATAATTTTAATTGCATTTGCCTTTCCAATGGTTATTCATTAAAAAAAAAGAAAATTATGCCTAATGTAATTAAATATCTTCATTTTAAGTTTTCTGTTAATGAATTCAAGAAAAATATAAGCTATAGACAGAAATCAATAATAATAATAAAATAATAGAAAATCGCAAACTGGCCTGAATTTAATTTCTCGAGACGAAATTCTTTTTCCCACATGAAACTTTTTCACTTTGTCAAATAATTCTAGGGAGAATATAGAATAAAAAATATCGACGGTTATCAAAATGCAATTACATTTCTTCTCCATTCGTTAAATTCCTCATCGTTAGATATTACCAAAACTTTTAATGTTCTTTTAAGTAACTTCAGTAACGTAAAAAGGAGCATTCAGAAAAACAGAGATGAAAAAGAAAGAATGTAGTATCCTACTCTAAGTTATTTTTTATTCGCAAATTTCTTTAGGATAACAATTTTATCTCATTACTTATTTAATTATGGGATTTTATTTTGTAGCAAAGGACTTTAAAATGCAAATTCCAATCTGAATAATTCATTATCTTGCAAAAAAATTATAATTTAATATTACTTAATATTTTTATTAATTGAAAAAAATAACAATTACCGAAATTTATGTATGAAATATATCATGTAGTAGCATGTTGACAATCAATTCTAACACTAAAATTGAGTTCCTTTGTTTTTTACAAGTTGTTGCAGTCAGCATAGTTATATTATTTGATACATATCTCAGGGGGCCAGTTATTTTTTGATTTTACATGGACGTGAATTGCGCTTAAGGACCGTTTGTAGTTTTGTGGGTCATTGTAGAAACCAATTTCTTCAAAAGGTAGTATTAGATTCTGCAAACTATTCAATAAAAAAAGTATTTTTGCATTCTTCCACAAGGCTTCTTTGGCACTATAATAATTATGGATTCATCATTTCTACAGAAGATTTTAACTATCAACTCTCTATTTGGTAGCGATAGCAATAGCAAAATTGTTATTTCATTTTTAGGAACTATCTTGCCAATGATATGTTTATAAAATATTCCTTCCCAATTAATCCCTTTTTCGTATATAACAAAGTATCATTTCTTAAATATTTTGATGAAATAAACCCATTCTATAGGAATACAAAGTAAATTATTTTGCCCAAATTTTAGTTTTAAACATATCTGAAACTAATGAATGTATTCTAAATTATGATCCTTTTCTCAAAGCAATTGTTTAGCATATACTCATTAAGTGTGCGGCACCTCCATTGACAGAGACGGCACATGATAATGATAATGAGAATATAAATTTACAATTGAATATTTCGAACAGTGAAAATTGTTAAAGTAACTTTTTTGAATTTATTGTTTGACAAACTGAAAGATGTATATCTCTTTAACTATTTTACAAAAGATGTATAACTTTTTAACTACTTTACTAAAGCTATTATTTTCCAACACTTAATTATTTGTTCGTTACGAATCTGCTCATTAGAACATTTCATTTCTATTAATTCTTACCCTTTCCTGGCAGTAATTTAATTTGGAATTTCAAAGTGGGTGGTAAATGAATATTCAGTAGACGTCTGTTAGATAGTCCTGTATCCTTCACTGAGTTCGAATAATCGTATATTTAAAGAAGTGTACCAGATTAAAACGGTCGTTTTTTAATTTTGTAATCTACAAAGAATTTTGGCTTCTCGTTAAAGAGCTAGATCTCAAATTTCGTATGTTTCCATAATTTCAAAACAAAGGATTAAATATCTTAATCTTCTCTAAACGCGACAAATTGGCTTTATAATATTATTTTATTGACGATGTGATTTCTTTGGCTCTACCCTTAATCTGCTATCTCAAAAAAATCAATTGTTTTCATTAAAATAGTTTTTCTATTATATATGGAATCGTTAATTTTCAAATTTAGCTTCGAATATAAAACAAACTTTAATTAATTTCCTAATATATGGCTAACTTTTCTATAGACAACTTTAAATTCTTTTGATTTTCTCAAACTGTTTAGTGAAATTCAGAAACGAATACCTTTCTCAGGTAAGGAGAAATTCAAAATCAGACAAATGTGCAGATTAAGAATATTTCATTATGCATGAAAGTTCAATTTTTTCATCAATTTTTCATAAAATTTTTAAATGAGCAATATATTTAAATGAAACTTCTTTCAAGTATTATTTTACCTTTGTAATAATTTAATAAGAATAGATTTGTAGAAAAACAATTATAGCAGTGATATAATATTTCAATTAAAATAAATATTTTAAATCACTTTACATTATGCCTCATTTTAAAGTATTATAATAGCACAATGTAATAATTCTAAAGTATTTATAGGTGTAAAACTTTTAACCCATATATCCATAACTCCGTTTTATATTTTAATATAGAATTGAATAATGAAATTCAAAGCAATTTGATCGATTTTTTAAAAAAAAAATTCTTCCTGGACTAATCAGTAAATAATACGTGCAATGTTTTCTAGAGGCAACATAATTTTAGCTGATTTTGTGTAGTATAACTGAGAAAAGCAGTGACTGAGAATGCAAATTACAGTTCATTCGTCAAGTATCGGTGGGAAGCATCATAGCATGCCTTGTTTGGACATTATAAAAAGGAAAAAAAAATACTTTCTAAATTCATGCGTTAATGTTTTATAATTTTATTTACTGTCAATGCAAAAATGCTAAAGGAACTTTCTTGAATTTATTATTAAAAATTAAAATTAAAATTAGACTAAAATGTTCTTCAAGTTTTTAAATAATTCCTTATATTGGCTATATACAAAGTAAGCTTATATATATATATATA
>JAOUZG010023330.1:5903403-5919249 GCA_026289955.1 Argiope argentata
GATTCCTATCGGGCAATCTAGGTGGCCAGATCATGCGCTGGAATTGTTCGGAATGTTCTTCAAGCCAATCGCGAACAGTTCTGGTCGGTGATATGGCGCTTTGTCATCCATAAAAATCCCATCGTTGTGTGGGTATGTGAAGTCCACGAATGGCTGCAAGTGATCTGCAAGCAGCTGAACATAACCATTTCCAGTCAATGATCGGTTCAGTTGCACCAGAGGTCCGAGTTCATGACATGTAAAAACAGCCCACACCATTATGCAGCCACTACCAACTTGAACAGTGCCTTGCTGACAGTTTGGGTCCATGGCTTCGTGGGGTCTGCGCCACACTCGAACTCTACCATCAGCTCGTAACAACTGAAATCGTGACTCATCTGACCACACCACGGTTTTCCACTGGTCTAGAGACCAGTCGATATGCTCACGAGCCCAGGGGAGTCACTGCAAGCGATGTCGTGCTGTCAGTAAAGGCACTCGAGTCGGTCTTCTGCTGTCATAGCCCAAGGAAGACAAATTTCGCCGCACAGTCCTATCGGACACGTCCCACATTGAATTCACTAACGATATCCGCAATGGAATGACCCATGCGTCTAGTTCCAACTAACATTCCACGTTCAAAGTCTGTTAATTCTCGTCGTGCAGCCATAAATCACGAAAATCCTGTTCACATGAATAACTTGAACACAAATGAAAGCTCTAGAAAACGAACTGCGCATTTATACTTTTTCGCTGCGATACTACTGCCATCTGAATATTTGCATATTGCTATCCCATTACTTTTGTCAATTCAGTGTATATATATATATATAGATAGATAGATAGATAGATAGATAGATAGATAGATAGATAGATAGATAGATAGATAGATAGATAGATAGATAGATAGATAGATATAGATATAGATATATAGATATAGATATAGATATATAGATATAGATATAGATATAGATATAGATATAGATATAGATATAGATATAGATATAGATATAGATATATAGATATAGATATAGATATAGATATATAGATATAGATATAGATATAGATATATAAATATAGATATAGATATATATAAAAGAAACAGCAAAGAACTGTACACAGTGTTTTTTTACAGATCTGTATATCATCTACAAGTAGCCATTACAAAGAAAATTTATGAATGAAGGCTGCTTATCGTAGGTATTTATTTTATAGATAAATAAATATTTATGTTCTTTAAATAGTTTTTAATCTATGGCAAAGGTAAAATTCTTATTTTAATTAAAATTAAGTAATTAGTTTTTGTGTGCTAGTGGTTTGAGGAATTATTTTATTATATTTTTACAGGAAAAATTTATTTTTCTTCAACAACTTGTTCTCGAAACTCATACGATTTTTAAAATGTTTAATGTTGATACATGTGTGAACTTCAAATTCCTGATTAAGAAACAATTTTATTTTTAATTTAAAATGCATATTGAAATACACTTTAATGGCAGATATTACTCGTATTTGTAAGGGGGTTTAATGTTTTACATGATATAATATTTTTAATAAATGTTAATTTATATTTATTTTAATTTTTATTAAAATAAAATATGAAAAGGACAGAATCATTTGATCATTGATCCTAACGAACAGGTTTTATAATTTTTATTCAAATCTTTTGATACCAACAGACCCTAAACGTCCGTTTGTTGAGGTAATAGACGTTTTTGGGGATTATTCGTAGCCCAAAAATATTGAATGATCTTGCCATTCAGCTGTTGCTATAAAATATCTATAAATTCACGTTTGCTGTAGGCTGAGAAAAAAAAATATTAAACTTTTTTAATTGAAATTTATGCAGGAAAATAACTAACTTTTTCATGTCAGTTTTCTAAATGATCCGTTTCAGCATTAAGTTGTTCACATATAAGCGGCCAGACCAAGTAAAGAATATTTGCTAATGAAAGAAATTGCAAAATTACTGCTTCATTTTGTATATTGAATGAAAGAATAATACGTTAGTTAATGAAAAATTATGAAAATGAATTCCTTCACACTACATCAAAATATTTTTTCTTCATAAAAATGTGTACATCTACAGAAACCTGAATAATAATGTTTATGAAACTAAGACCAAATCCAAAATCTGTTATCAGAAAATTTTCAAAAATATACCGCATCGAAGTGCGTATTACAAAATACTAATTTTCGAGTTAATATTCTTAATGCATCCAAACAAATGCTTATTATTCCTTAACAATGGAAAAAGATGATATGATTAAAATATTTAACGAATCAAATAAATTTGATTTTATAGATTATCCTCAAAATTATAGCAATATTATACTTTTGATAAGATAATCACCTTTGAAAGATATAGTGATGGAACGGCAAGAAAACGCTCCACTTTTATTAAAAACATTTTTATAATGTGTGCATCTTACAAAATCTAAACAGAATTAGACAAAAAAATGTAGATATATGAAAACACAGTTAAAGAATTTAACATTTCATTTTAACTTCGGATTTTTCTTTAAATTTTGTGTTGCTTTCTCTCAGTTAAAAGTGTGAGAAACAGAGCGCATTACTTTCCTATTTCTCGTTCTTCCCAAAATGAAAGAAACTTATATGTTTCAGTTTAATCGGTCTTTCCTAGAAAAATGAATTTTTTTAAATAAAATATTATTTTAAAATGAAATATTTACGAAATAAATCTGTGAGAATTAAGGAAATACATGTAGCATGTTTTCAATTACTATCCTTACTTTTAAAATAAATGATTAATTAAATTGCCGGAATTATGACATTTTGATCACTAAATTGTTAGAAATATGTGTAGTTTTCACCTTTAACATTTATATGTTAACATATTTCGTTGAGACGAGAGAGTATACGAAGTAGATAATAAATCACTTTGAAATAAACTGAAATTAAGTATTTTTACGAAATGTTTCCAAACTAGCCCTGATTTAATTACTGTCAGTATTAATTATTAATCTTATGATTTTAATTAGTCTGTAATGTAATTTCTTAGTCTTAACTTGCTTTATTACTTTCTCTTTTAACACAGAAAGGTAAATTAGAGGAGTGTGAGACAGCCCTATAAGTGATGATAACCACGCAATCTGCAAAAACCTTTCGAGGAGAGCACCTTGAATTAGAAGTAAAACGCTTCTGGTATATTATTCTCTCTCTGCACCATTGTAGATATGGGAGCATGTGGATTCGGCTACTTTCTATCGATGACATGTAGCTCCTATGAGAAAGGTTATACCGTTACCTGTCATGTCTTTAGGACTCCTCCATAGTTTTCGCCTATATTATCGGGGCTCTCCGGTCATATTCCCTGTGCCTTTTAATATTGATAGCTAATAGCTAACAATTCAATAGTAGTAGCAGCTAATAGTGCATTCCGGGGACTTATTTCTTCTAAACATGTCAGAGAAAGTTAACTGTTGCTCCTTTTTTTAAATATTCCTTCCTAAATATTTTTAGGTGCTAAAAATTATCAGAAGAATCTTCGGTTAGCTTATGTATTTATTGAGAAATCCCAACAGCTCATAAATGTTACATAACATGAGCTTACTTAAAAATAATGTTCTTGGTATATACAAGTTTTACATTTAATGAATAAAAAATACTTTAAAAAGTAGTGTTGCGCAAGATCTATCTTAGTTAAAGTAAAGCATAGGTTTAAATACTAACAACAGTATAGCACTGAACAGTATAGCACTGACTGTGTGTGGGGGGGTGTTTTCCCCCCATCACAATCCCTCTAATAGCTTAAATAGTTTTTTATTCGGTATGTTTCTCTCATAAAAGAATAAAACATTTTTCGATACATCTGGAAGACAAGAATTTTTACTAAATAAAATTACTAAAACTTGGAAATATCTTTAAAATGTCAATTTTTAATTTTTTCAATATTCTGCACTTGAATAACATAATATATAATATTTAAAAAGATTTTTCAATTTCGATGAACTTGCTTACTTTTTACCGTTTAAAAATTGCCTATTTGGTGATGATTAGAATGGATTCCTGCACATTTACCCTCGACAGTATAGAGCATTTTTGACATAACCTTTCTTCTGCCTACCTATTTGAACTCTCTTCACTCGTTTTACAGAAATTTAAAAATATGTTACTACTTTAATAAAAAAAAAATTCGGTATATTTTTTTATCGTAAATAATTATCAAAAATGTTTTAATAACCCTAACCAAAAATTTTAAACTGTGGTTTTAGATGTTTAATTGAATTATAAATTATTTAATGGAAGAAAGCATGTTAATTAATTAATGGAATTTATTCTTGAAGTATGTTTGAAATATCTAGGAATAGATTAGTGAGGACTAGGTCGGCCAGAAATAAACAAACATCAGCACTCCGAAGACACCCCGAATCAATCCCGATGCAGGACAACACACGGATCTTTAAGCAACGCACTTACAACCCCGGGTTTATTTAAAATCCATATTTACAATCATTGTCCTAACAGTGGCAATGTTAAGATACATAGAGTAATGGCATAACACGACCCAGAAACGTGTGTGTGGGGGGGGGGTGTTTATAGAATTCACATCTCGACCCTTAAAAGGGGAGTGGATAGTATTCAAATCTCCACATGTGGGGATGTTCACTTTGTAAACTGTAATTAGATGGTACAGCCACAACCACAACAAGAGTTAAAACATAAAACTGGGGCAGTACAAAGTCGGTGAGCTGAAGGTGTTGGGAAGTGCTCAACGGTTCCGCAACTAACTAAAAACTAACACTAATATATTTTTTGTGTAGATTAGTATACTTATGACGAAGGCAATAAGTCCGGATAGCCTAGCTCATAGGATCTAGGATTCGTATCATCTTGGGTTGTAAGTTCGAACCCGCTTTCCAAAGGCTCGTCGTGTACATGGCAGCTTGTGCACGAATAAATCTGATGTAACAACAAAGGCGTCCAATTTGAGACAACTGATGTTGGGAATACAGAATCAGCGCCGATCGTTCTCTGATTCATGTCTAAATTATGAACTGTAGTTGAGGGTGTTAAATATATGAATTAACAACGTGAGAAGGAATGTACATAAGTAGCTAATACGCACTCTTGTTCTTAGATGGCACTGCTGAAACAAGAAACGCTTAAATTTGGCTAAAACTCACTAGCTTCATCAACTGTCTTATGATAAGAGTCATAAGAAACAACAGCAACATGGTAAGCTAACATTTTATAATAATCTTTTTTAATATGTGCATGTTATTACTTAACATTTAGTTATATTTCTGTTCTTCGAATTGAAAGTATAATCTACTTTTCCTGGAATGTTATGTTGAAGCCCTATTAACTATGATAAAAACATTTATTTACCTATTTTACGTTAATTGTCGTTTCATTGCTTGAGGTTGATATTATTTAATCCATTAAGTACAAGACATCAAACTTAAGCCTTCTACATTAAATGCCCAAGACAGCGGATAAAATTCCTTCGATAGAATTTATCTTAGATTTTCCACCGCATCATACCCACATTTCAAGTTGATGTGTTCGAGAAATGTTTTTGGCAATATTCCCTGAAGCAATGAAAAAGACGGAAACTTTCTCTGTTCACCTCTTTATAGATTACTTGTACTGTTTATGCTTTTCTAAATTGTCTATAAAAAGATTATTTAGTTCTGTCATCTTCAGACAGTTTCTGTAACTCTTGTTTTTCCTCGAATGAAATCATAATGTTTTGACAGCTGCAAACTTTGTAAAAAGTTTTCTGAGTCTTATTTCATAAAACGATCTGTTCTTCTAAAAAAATGACAATTTCATCCAACAAGACTGAAAACAGTAGTTATTAATATTACATTGAAGTTAAATAAATATATAAAGTGCAATCATTTTAGATAGCACTACTAAATCTTGAGATGGCTCATAAAAATAAATATAAATGAAAAAGCTGTGGTTTGCTTTTTCTTGCTGTGTTTTTAATGATCTATTAAAATGTGCTGGATATATATATATATGCATTTATTGTAACACTACCCCCTAAAATCGAATTGGAAGAGGAAGTTTTTCTTTTTTTTTCATTTAATGAAACAAAAATTACTACTAATTTATCAGGAGAGTACTTCAGGTATACATTTTATCAAAGGCATCTGAAAACTCATAGTAATGCTTTAGAAGATAATAGAACATGACCAAACAAGGAATTATCTTAATTAAAGTAGTAGAAATAAAGGAAGCTTTTCAGAGATCTAGCCCATGATATTTTTTAAATATTACTAGAGTTATTTGGAACCATTTCAACTTGTAAACAAAAGAATGAAAGAAAACATTTTTATTAAATTCAAAGCGGGTGAAAAAATTTCTTTTTCTCAATTTCATTAAAATTGGAAGCGGAAAGACAGTTCAAACTAGAGGAATGATCCTTTCATGCAGAAAAAGAAAATGTATAACTTGACATCATGTTTTTTTAAACAAAAAAAATGTTGACTTTTATTTTTTAGTGGCACTAGTGTTTTGAGATATGATATTCCCTATATAATATAAATCTAGCCATTCCAAAAACGTTACAATTAATTGCTCATTATGACTCTTATTAATGTGTAAGTGTCAGAATTTTCATTGTCTAAGAATCAGAAAAGTATTGAATGACTGCCGTGATAACAATTGCGAAACGAAAATTTGATTAAAATTTCTTCAAGAAGAAAATTATAAATCACTATTATAAAAATAGTGGTTATTGAATAGCACTGCATAAATAAACGCTTCCTAATGGTGAGAATCAACCCTCACGGGGAAATTTTCTCATTCCCATGTGTTATATCTTCCTCAGAGAAAATTGCAAACTTATAAAAAAGCTATTGTTGATTCAACGAAATTTCGGCACAATTAAATTAAATATTTTTCTATCAATACCAATAGAGCTATTTCTTAAAAAAAGGATTTGTGTCATTTGTGTGATAGTCTAAACAAAAATATAAATGTTTCTACGAAAAGGAGCATTTTATGTATATGTTCCAATCACCCATTTAATTTCTACCGTATTTTATTGAAATCTTTTAAGCAGACATTCAAATCCTTCAATATACAAAATATAGAAATATTTATCGTCATATGGTTTGTAGAGAAAACATATACTTAGTCCAGAATCTTTTATGGGCGATTAAATTTCCAGTAAGAGTTTTTTTATTTTATATAATTCCATATTAATATCAAACAGGTACTTTGAGCTTTTTTATATACCATAAATTTAAAAAATACATTTTCTCTTTAGGTGAGGCGTTTATTATTTTGCACATTTTCTTTTCAAATTTCTTCAGGGTGTTTGAATCGCTCGAATAGTTTGAGAGAAGGATATTAATAAATGTACGAAACAAAAATATTCTCTATAAGCGTTTTTATTTGAGAGGAATAAGACACATTTTCCTCAAAAAGTCTCAAATTTAAAATTTCGTCTTCATTGAAAAGTAAGTGCTATTTACTTAGATATATTTTAAAGAAAAAAATTCAAAGTGAAAACTATTTGCAGTAGTTATCGTACAAGGATTTATAGTCAGAGCTATTTTCCCAACTAATTTTAAGCAGAAAAAATAAACATTCTTATTCAGTTTTCTTTAGAAACTAACATTTTATTTTACATTCATGAATTATTGAACAGTTATTTATGAATATTTAAAAGCATTATTTCTGAAATCCTTTTCCTATATCTTTCGTCAACAACGTCATCACTTACCGTAGTCCGACGTTAAATTAAATTCTATATTTTAGCTGCACAAGTTGCAGCACCAAGATTTAAATCCCTATTATATGAATATTCCTGTTTTTCTACTACCATAACCATCATGGTTTCCTTATTACTATTTTAATTTCTTTCTTACTATATTAATTAACTTTCTAACAATTTGGTCTGAATCTCTTTTGGTTTCTTTTTTGAAGAAGTAACACGTTAAAAATAGACTGAAGTGACAAAAGTCATGGGATGATTGTTAATATCATTTCGGTCCTCCTTTTGCCCGGCGAAATGCAACAACTCGACGTGTCATGGAGTCCACAAGTCGTTGGAAGTCCTCTGCAGGAATATTGAGCCATGCTGTCTGTATAGACGTCCATAATTGTAATAAGTGTGGATGGTGCAGGAGTTTGGGCACGAACGGACCTTTCGATGATGTCCCATAAATGCTCGATGGGATTCCTATCGGGCAATCTAGGTGGCCAGATCATGCGCTGGAATTGTCCGGAATGTTCTTCAAGCCAATCGCGAACAGTTCTGGTCGGTGATATGGCGCTTTGTCATCCATAAAAATCCCATCGTTGTGTGGGTATGTGAAGTCCACGAATGGCTGCAAGTGATCTGCAAGCAGCTGAACATAACTATTTCCAGTCAATGATCGGTTCAGTTGCACCAGAGGTCCGAGTTCATGACATGTAAAAACAGCCCACACCATTATGCAGCCACTACCAACTTGAACAGTGCCTTGCTGACAGTTTGGGTCCATGGCTTCGTGGGGTCTGCGCCACACTCGAACTCTACCATCAGCTCGTAACAACTGAAATCGTGACTCATCTGACCACACCACGGTTTTCCACTGGTCTAGGGTCCAGTCGATATGCTCACGAGCCCAGGAGAGTCGCTGTAGGGGATGTCGGGCTGTCAGTAAAGGCACCCGAGTTGGTCTTCTGCTGTCCTAGCCAAGGAAGACAAATTTCGCCTCACAGTCCTATCGGATACGTCCCTCGTACGTCCCACATTGATTCCTGCAGTTATTTGACGAACTGTTGCGTGTCTATCAACATTGACCGTTCTACACAGATGTCGGCGGTCTCGGTCGTTAAGTGCAGGTGTTCGCCCACTGCCCTGTCCATGATGGGATGGGAAGCCTGAAATTTCATACTCTCGGCACACTCTTGATACTGTGGATCTCGGAATGTTGAATTCACTAACGATATCCGCAATGGAATGACCCATGCGTCTAGCTCCAACTAACATCCACGTTCAAAGTCTGTTAATTCTCGTCGTGCCGCCATAAATCACGAAAAACCTGTTCACATGAATAACTTGAACACAAATGAAAGCTTTGGAAAACGAACTGCGCATTTATACTTTTTCGCTGCGATACTACTGCCATCTGTATATTTGCATATTGCTATCCCATGACTTTTGTCACTTCAGTGTATATATATATATATATATATAAAATATAAACTTAATATAGCTTTAATTATTAAAGTTATATTTAGTTAGAAAATTAACTGTACATTCTATGTGTGGAATTGAGATTTGTCTTTAAAACTATTTTATGACTACATTTGACGCTAAAATTCAAACTAAATTTTTTTTAAACAAAATCATATCATTCGAAACTTTTATTAGCTTAAAACATTCAAAATTATGAGGCATGATGACTTCTTAGAATCTCTTATTCTGAGGTAACATTTTAAATCTTTATTTACATCTTTCTATATAGCTTCTATATTAATCCAGATTTCCTTTGTTATGGTGGCATACAATTGTTCTAGATACTGTTTTCACAGATTTTCCCTACTAAGATTTTTTTAATATAAAAAAGGAGGTCTCAGTACTAAGATTACAAATTTCTAAGAGGGACTCTGTATTACATAACAGTGATGAGTCGGAAACGCTTGCAACACACGATTATGTTCTTGGACATGCATCATCTGATTTCGCAGGGCCCTTGCAGAGACATTTGATTTTAGTATTTTGTATCCAAATTTGATCATTACAAGCTCTGATGCAATTTCTGTCTAGGTAGGGGAGAGTACTCTTAACAAATGGCATACCAATAACAACAGAGCTTCATTAAATTGTCTTTTCTTAAAATAAGAATTTCGATTAACAACTTTTTGTGCTTTCTTTATTACAAGAATTTTAAAAAGAAAATTTAAAAATGATGATAAAAAAATTGTTTCTATTCACTAAAGCTACTAGCAATTTATTTAAGAAAATGAATATTCTATGAGATTTATGTTTAAGAAAGATGCTTTTTTTAATCAATGCAGATGTTATTTCTGATACATTTCTGTGATTAAAAAAGGGCTTTGTTCATTTCTATTACTGAAATTATGCTTTCAATTTTAATGAAGGGCAACTTAACGACTCATTTACTTTGAAATGAATTCTAACTAACTGAAAGTAAACTTCAAAGAAAATAATTCATTCAATTATCTTCGACGAGACGATGAGACGATTCTTTTGTTATTAGTCAAAGAGAAGACAACGAATTTTCTTGATTATTCATTTTAAATTTATTTATTAAAATTTTTTATAATACATTGACATAACATTTTTACTACCTTTTAATTTTTTGTTTGTATTTAATTCGTATAATTTTTAGATTTATAAGTAAACGTATTAATTTTCTCTGATAAATTAAGAAATCCTTTTAGTCTATTAGTTTAATCTATTTCTAATCTTTTTAATCTATATCACCTTTTTTTTTATTCTCTTTGTTTAATTTTAATTCACTAATCTTTAAATAACCTAAGTATCCAAACTTTTAGAAAAATTGTTCCAGACTTTTTATGGTAAGAGCAATTCTCGCCTTGGAGGTAGTATCAATTGTAATGATCAATCAATGAAATGGAGATAAACAAAAAGTTTTACATATCTCAGAAATTGTCAAAAGTAAACACAGGGGATGTAATATATTAAAGATATTATATTTTTAATCCCTGCAACATTGTATGACTTTATTTCGTAGAAACGGAAATGGATAATTAATATGAAGTAAAAATATAATTTCTCATTCCACAAAATTAAATATTATTCAAATCTTTAAAGCATTCAATAATGAAAATTTTTCATTTGGTTCCTTGTTTCCTATTCCTTCAGAAACACACGAAGCCTGCTGTGCTTTGTTTTGTATAATTTTCCATAATTTTATGGATCGATTGTATTTCTTAGAAAATTAGAAATCTTTTCTTGAGGATTGTTTATTGAAACCCCAAGATACCCTTTATACAAACATGTTTTAATGTGAGAATAATTTTCACAAAAAATATATATCTATATTCAATTCCAAGGAAACTCTGAAAGTAAACATTTTATATATTATGAATGTTATAACTTGGCTGCAATTTAAAATGACGTTAAGTAAAAATTCTAATATGGATATAAAATTTCAGCGGAAGAGTCTAGTAAAAAATAAATAATAATTTTGAAAGGGGAAAGTCAACAATTTTAATTTTTCACATGTTGTCAATGCTGTTTACTGAAATGCAAACCTCTGACTTTGAAAAACATGTAAACTTTTACTAAAATGCAATTTTTTGAATATCAGTTGTTCAAAACAGACCCTAAACGAATGGTTTTGATAGAAATTAGAATCATAAATTTAAATTAAAAAATATTTATTGTAGTTTGAGCTCAGTCAGTAGTGAAGTCAGAATATAAAATCTTTCATAAAATTGCAAATTTAACAAAATAATTAGAATTTTCTTCTGTTTTAATTGCATTTTCTAATACTAAGGTGTTTAAAGCCATTGTCATTCAAAACTAGAGGCAAATAAATTTTCTATAAATAAAATCCAAGTTCCATTATACGTGCAATATATTAAAAAATATTATTTTATAACCTTGTAGCAGTAATGACTATTGTTACTAAACGACTAAATAAGGATAAAAATTGACGCAAATTAAGAAATACAATTATATAGATAAATAGAATAGAAATTTATCAAAATAAATGCTATTCTATTTATCTATTACTTTACTTAGACAAACTATATTCTTAAGGAATTAAAATTAAAAGTAAAACTACATTAATACAAAAACAAACTGCAACAACGCAGAAAAACATAAGAATATATACTAAATTTACATTCAAAATAAGGGGTGGGCTTTATACGGAGCTGCAGATATAAGGGAGGAATTCCAAGTATTATTTGAAGAGACCAAGTAGAGAAGATTAGTGGGTGTATTTTGAAAGGCATATGTGATTGAAATGGGGAAAAGCCTTTGTACCGGTGAAGATTTTTTGATCATTTTTATAGTAGATCTTTGCAATACGGTATTGCTCCATAAACAAACATAGGTCAGATATCGTCTCATAAAGGATTCATTTCTGCTTCTGGATAAAGCTCCAATTATTTACTGAGTTTTCGAAATATTTTCTTGAAGTCTGGATATCTTGTCTGCCTGATTTTCAATAGGATATATTCAACCAAATTTATCTTTCAGATATATCACTAGATATCTAAAAGATTTAGATTGTTTTCTGGGTTCTTTTTTAATTGATTTTATGTCTTCCAGGTTGTTTGTTAATGAGAATATAAACTGATATGTTTATAGAAATAAAAAAATATATTCTTTATTATCCAGGTTTGATATTATCTAAAGCTTACTTTATTTCAGTTTAAGTTTTGTTCTGTTATTGGAGTGTACCACAAAGACAAAGTAGTCAACGAATACTTGAAAGTAAGCTTTGACCGGTCAAACCTAGGAAATTTTTAACTGCTAAAATTTTCAACGCCGGAACTGTTGAGGAACACTGAGGCTCATTTTATTTCCTTTTGTTCATTTTTCTTCCATTTTGAATTATAAGAGTAACTTGCTTATTGGGGTTTTTCAGTTTTTTATATAAAGAGTTCAAAATTTTACTATGAATATACTGAGCTCTTCCATAGAATATGTATTCCACTAATAAGTTGAAAATTATAAAATATTTTTTATGTTTCAGCCATCTTAGAATAGATTTAAGAATAAAATATGTAGAACTTTTTCATTTACATATTAAGAAAATCTTTTTTATTATTATTTATTAACCTTCTCAACTTACTAAATTTATCCTACGAGTAATTGATAGAAAATCCAAATCATAAAAATAATTCATAATATCACTAACAAATAAATATTACTAACTCAAAATGACATTACTGAATTTCCATCATAACAATATCTATACAAAACATCATTTATAAAATTGCGTAGACGCATATTACTTTATTTCAAAAATTGTTCAATATCATTAAAATGTTACAAATGGGAATTTCTTAATGAAACTTTTACTTTTCAAACATTTACAATTAAAGCAATATTACCGAAAAAATGCTAAGTATGTTTCAATTAGAAAGTATGTTAATAATTTTAAAATTGTAGTGTACTAAAATATAGCCTTAATTTAATATAATAAAATTTCATGTATAATTTTCTCATAGCGATCCATTTCTATTAGTATTTATACTCATTCAGTAAATACTTTTCTATTGCTTATGTTACGACATACTTCATTTCGTCATCTATTCCCTTTCAAAACTTAATTCGGGGGTGAATGTGACAAGATTGTTCAGGAAATGGGGAGATTCGTGTCAGTAAAGCTCTCCAAACTTCCAGTCTAGACAAACAAAGAGAGGCACTTGATGGATACAAAGTGCATCTCCTCCTCATGTACAGCAACTCATTTGAAAAATCGAGTGCTGAACTTAGACCCTCCGATCAAGAACAGGAAACTTTTCCATCTGGACTCATTCGCTTCTATGACGTTTCATATTATTCAGCGAATTGCAATAAAATTTCAAATCATAAACAAGTACATTGCTTCTAATAGAATGCTATACAAACATTAATTCAAACTAATACACTATATGTCAAAATATAGCTATTTTTCTCCAAATCTAAGATTTAATATATTTATAAGATTTGTTTGTAAGATATATTTCCTCAATAAAATATTGATGAAATATTGGTAAAATATAACTATCACAATTTGTTTTTGTATCTTTGTCGAACTTCTAGGAAATTCGTCATCATATTAATTCTTAATACAAAATAGTTTTTTTTTAATTCAAATTATCTATTAAGGGGATGCATCAAATTATTTGTTGAGTATGATTTATTGTTCTTCTTACCAGTCAAATGGAAGTAAATCCCATTTTTTTTTATTTGAAATATTTGTTGAGGAATGAAATCAAATATTTTATAAGCAAGGTTTAAAAGAGAAACGACTTTGACTTTGTTTAGTTCATAGAATATCAATTTTAATTGAATATGTATTAAATAACAAAGGCTGCAAAATAAATGCAATTTCTTTAATTACAATGCAAATGTATACAAATACAACTTTTAAATACATTGCCAAAATAACTTTTTTTTTAAATGAGGTAAAGCAAAAATCTTGTTCCCGTTTTCCTACTGCATACATTCATGAAATCAATCAAATACTCTTCACATAGATTGAATGAAATTGAATTTATTTTAACGATAAAATAACATTCATATCCTTTTGGACTCAGTAATATTCTAATAATAGCCATTAGCTTAGTTATGGAAAGGGACAAAATCAATAATTTAACCTTTTTAGCAGTTATTGAAATAACATACACACACAGAGACAGACAGACAGACAGACAGACAGACAGACAGACAGACAGATAGATAGATAGATAGATAGATAGATAGATAGATAGATAGATAGATAGATAGATAGATAGATAGATAGATAGATAGATAGATATGATAGATAGATATGATAGAGATTTTATAAAGAATGTCAAAAAAGTAATTTGAAAAAAATGTCAAAAAAAAACATTGATTTTATCTAGAATTGAACTGGCATTCTTCACTATCACTTGAAAAATACTGAAACCCTTGCATCTTATCAATTGAATTACTGCCTATTGCCTTCAATTCTCATTACAAACTTCCAAAACTCTATTCAGAGTAATAAAAATTAAATAAATTTAATTAAGGAATAAGTATTTGAATCAACTATTAACACCAAGTGTCATTCACTACAGGTTTTAAAAATGTATTTGAACTTAAGTGGTGTAGTAAAAAGGATTTTTAATGATTGAAAATTTGAACAAGATATATATAATTGGGATAGTATGAACTAATAGTAGGAATTTATCAATATTTTGGATTCTGCCATCTAATTTTGCGAGTGGTAAATTACAATTTTTATTTTTAAATATTGTTCTATTCGTTACAACTATTTGATACAAAAAATACTACAAAGGAATTCTGAAAGGAAAAATCTTTTAGTGTTCGACTTTGCTTTTTTCTTAGTGGTTAATGGATGTATAACAATCAAAAGAACTTTTCTAAATTCCTAAAGAAATAATTTTAATGATAACAAATTATTACATCCATTAAGAGTTGACAATATAAGCTCGAATGGCTTTTAAATGGACCGAACTTTTTTGCAGTTTATTCTCATTAATAAAAGCTAAATTAATCTTATTGCTTTCTGAACTAGCTCTTAAATATCGATTTGTTATTCTAAGACCTTGTACATAACAAAAAAAGACAGGCATTAATTAGCGGATAATAGTCTTTGCTGCTAAATATCTGAAACTACTTTCCTTTTAAACCGATTAGTTTTCATATATATTCATTACTTTTAGTCATTGTGGTCTTACATACGTTTCAAAAAAGTTTATATATTTTAAATCAATCCTTAATATTTATGCATAAAGTTTAAATAAGTATTCCTTTTGTCTCATCACTTTTCTGATCAAATGAGGTTACCTTAAATAATTTGTAAATATTAAATCCCTGATGGTGAAAAATAGGTTTAATAATAGCTTCTGCATCTATAATATAAGTTTTATTTGAAAAAATATGTAATTTGAATAAAAATATGATAATAAATTATTTGAAATATAAATGCATTAAATTTTTACACTTTTGATCTTCTACAGCTTGAGTTAAAAGATTGTCTGACTCAAAAGTTTTAATTATGGAACGTTCATATTCCTAAAATTTATGGAACGTCTTTTTATTACTTTTTGTGCAGAAGAAAGACGCATAAGAATTGGAAATTTATGTTTGCATTCCTTGTTATATGTTTTTAGGTGTTTAAAAAAGAAGTTAATTGCTTATAAGTACTAATGTGTGTGTGTGTGTGTGTGTGTGTGTGTGTGTGTGTGTGTGTGTGT
>JAOUZG010023330.1:5919649-5960851 GCA_026289955.1 Argiope argentata
GTGTGTGTGTGTGTGTGTGTGTGTGTGTGTGTGTGTGTGTGTGTGTGCGCATGCGGGCGAGCGGGCTTGTCTGGGTGTGTTTAATAAATGTTTAAAAAGGAATAGACTTTTGTTTTAAATAGATTTAAGAATATTTTTGTCGGTTTCTTCAGTAAAGTCTCTAAACATTTTAAGTCTAATTTTATTTTAAAATAGAATTAAATACAAGGTTTAAGCAATTTTCTTCTCCTAATTATTATAATTAATTCATTATTTCCTTCATCAATGGTATTCAGCATTGGTTCTTTCTGAAGAGTATAAAATTTGGTACAAACAGGCTACTACTAATTGATCGCAAGAATCATCATCATAATCTTACCCTACGATCCGAATAAATTGAATCAAGCTTCTATTTCTCCTACCAATCTAATTAATGAAAATCCTTCTCCTATAAAACGGAACAAATAAATTCTTCAGGAGATCGAATCTTGTTCTATTAATTGACGAACCGAAAGTAAATCATTGTCTTGCTTTGTTTTCCATAAGAAAATGAAAGACTGATACCTCTACACTCTAAAATTAAGAAGGTTTAAAGTATAAAGATATTTGAAAATGGATTTCCCTAAGACATATGAATAGTTTATAACCGATACTGTTTGTAATTAATTTACTATAAAGCAGAAAATTGTAAATAAAAAGGAATATTACAGAATCTCGTCATTGGTTTTTATTGTAATTTTGTTAGATGACAAGAATCGCATGCATATAATTTGAGTTTTTTTTCTCTTTTGAAGGTTTTATTCCAATTTTATTTTTTACAGACATGTGATAAAATATCCAATTTCTACGCTTGTTTTATTGCAAAAGTTAGTTAAATCATTCAGTTTGAATGTTTCTCAGTATAATCTCATCATATTCATAAAAATTATTTATTTTACTTTCAGGTTGAATTTTAATTCTTATTTTGTGTTAAATGTATCGTTAAAAAAAGGTGAAAATATTTTGTAAAAATTAAAAGAATAATACAGCAAAATAATAGTTATTGCTAAAAAATAAACATTTCTTGATTTTTAAGATAAATATTTTCTATTAAATTATTTTCAGAAATTATCGAGGAAGACAAAATTTCTCTTAAATTTTATTTAATCGAAATTCTAATCTTTTTTTAAAAAAATCGATCAAAAAGGGATTTTTTAAAATTTATATGTGTGCCAAGTTTGGTTTCTCAAGGTACGCCTAAAGTGCACTAATTTGCACACATAAAAACAAAAATACATATCCATTTTCCTTATATGTAAAGATTAACAATAATCATTATGTTAACCAAGTAATTTACATTTTATTTTTTCTTTTGATGAGTATATTTTGAGAAAAAATTATATGTATTTCACAAAAGAATGATCTTTATTTATTTCTTTGTGCGATTTATTATTATCATTAAATTCGAACTTAATTTTCAATAAATGTCTCTAGAGACTTGAATGCCAGAACATTTATTTAATTCATCTTTGAATTTTCAATAAGATGAAAAAAATAATTTTTTCTCTTCAATTTTTAGCATCAATTTTGATGATAAATAAATGCATTTGAATAAGCAAATTTTTTTGTAAGTTTGATGACACCTATATATGTCAATAAAAAAACTTTATTTTAATAAACACTGCCACATTAAAAATTAAAAAATTTCCGTTTCTATTAATTCTTAAAAGAAGTAAAAAATAATAATTCGTCGCATTTTGAAATAAACATTACTTTTTATAGGCCAGGAAAAAAATGTATAGGAGTGAAAAAAAGTTTAATCAACTAACCAAGTTTTGATTATTAATGACATCTTAATATTAATCTGATAAAAAATGATTTGTTATGCCAATATCTTTTTAAACAGTAACGAGTCATTTCTATCCAGTTAATTATGTACAATCCTATTTTTTAAAAGATATTGAAGTTAAATTTGCATTCCATGAAGTTTTTTTAAATCAAAGGAATAATTCCGATGCATTAGTTGGCTCTAAATAGAATTTCACAAAATTTGATTCATTTATCTAAGGTTTGCTTACTAAATAACCATAAAAGTAAACGTAGAAAAATGTAAAAAGAGTTTGAAATCATTTAATTTATAATATTTATTTTTTATAAAAGATGATTAAGATTATACAAGGTTTGTTTTCAATTAGAATAATATTTTTCATTAATTTAAAATTGTCTGTTATTCTTTATTTCATTGTGAGTTTTATGATATATCTAACAGAAATTATTAAGCATAAACGAGAAAGTAAACTTATATTAAAAATAATTTGTATGCTTATTCGAAGCTAATTAGATGATTTTAATTTTCTAACTTAAATGCAAAAGAATGAAACTGTTTCCAAATATGGTTTGGTTAAATCAATGTTCTAGTAATTTTTTTAAAAAAGAGGTGACTTTAAAAATACGTTCTTTTCTTAATATATTTTTAAAACACCGATGGCTTTTAAAAAAGAATAGTATTAAGAATTTTAAACTTAATGAATCATACAAGAAGAAACTTTGTTCTATAAAACGAATTTCTTCTTTTTCAAAATAAATCCTTTAAGTATTTATAGCATATATGTGAATCGATGTTTTGCACTTAACTCACTTTTGTACCGATAAATCTTCAAATAGGTTTATATTTCCATTTCGATTGCTCAGGTGCATCTTATTTCTTTTTCAATAAAATAATCGAAAGTCAAAATATTTTAGATCAGCATCGAGCTTAAAATAATTTTTTTCACAATTTACTGTTTCATTTTAAAGTCTATTAAAGCTAAGGATCTCGTAGTATGACTTCAATATCAGATTATACATTTCTGGGAAAGAGTATAAACATGTAGACATATAATTATGTATCAAAAAAATTGTGAGATAGATGCTGTCACTATTATATTTGAAACTTCAGCTCTCAAAAAGATACTGTAGTCATGTCAGGAAAAAAAATTATGAAAAGTAATATAAACTTTTAATGGAAGCTATATTTTTGAAAATATTAAAACGAACCAAAGATTTGGTGTAAAAAAGGTGTCCGTTTTTAAAGTTTATTGAAATAGTTTTAACAAAAAAAATTGTGTTGTGTTTTTAAATGTTAATGGTAATTTGGCATAAAAGATCAGCCAAATATATGGAGTAACAGAAAAAGTAATAATACCAATCTCAGAAATTTAGACGTTAAGAAAGGATCCAAAGACTGAATTTTTCGAAGCCTACAACAAGTTTCTAAATCCTTCATAAACAATAATCTTTTTGCCAATTGTAAAAAATAAAATTAAGAATGACTTTTAAAAATGAATAACTTGCTTTTAAATATTTTATAACTTATAAGTATTTATAATGTTTAAGTATATTATATAGTATTTGATCGTATTAATTTTCAAAATAGTGTGGGATTCATATATTGCTTCACTTAAGGTTTTTTCGTAAAAATAAAAATATTTTAACGAAGCAAATCAAGATAATATGTTTCAAAATATAATCCTATAACCACAGGATCTAACAATAGAACTATAACGGCTAAATTTTAATTTAATTTATTATTTTTGTTTTATAAAATATAAAATGAAGAACAATGGAAGTGACATTTTTTTAACAACTCCTGAAAGATTTTTCGAAGAAAATAAATCAAAAGGTTTAAGTCATCAACACTTCAAAAAGTTCATTGCTGGAAAAAATCAGTTACTAATGTGATTTTAATTGTTAGAATGAAGTTGGCAATTTAAAAGGGAATGTTACATCTAGATGGTTTTATAGTTTGAATAATGATATTTACAATGGTGTTTACAATAACTAATGTGTAGTGATTTCTTTATATCTTTATTTGTCCATTTGATTCTTTTTTATTTATATATTAAATACCGAATTTCTAACTATTTTCATCATATAATCCGCAGTACTTGATTTGAATTCCCTAACAAAATAAATCTTGGACTTCATGCAAACAACTTTTGAATAATTCATATAAATTACTTACCGCGCTTATATAAGGATTTTTAAAAAAGAACAAAAGTTGCTCAATGAATTCAGCACATCAAATTAAAAAATGAAACCTCTATTGATTATAAAACTGATCAAAAAGCGATACTCTATTTAAAAATATCTAAAGCATTATAGATATCAGATTATTATCTCAGCAGCTCATTTACTCCTGAAACATAGAAAGGAAAAACGAGGATTTGTAATTCGTAAAAGTAAAAATAAGTCAATGAAAATAAATGAAGATTTTCTCATATCATGATCCTTGCCGATATTTTTTCAACCGATGAAGATACATATAACTCTAAATCAAAGTAAATGTAAATATAAAGTAGGTTTGTCAGCACTGCAACAATTCTCTGAAAAAGAAATTTCAGTATCTAGCTTAAAGGAAAACCAGTATTAAATGATTGAAGTAAAAATTTTTACAGAAAAACAAAAAATCAATTCTTCCATATTTCGTTATCATATTCTTATCGTTATCGAATTCTTCATATTCTTCGCTCATCGTTATCATATTCTTCAAAATTGTTTTTTACATGAAAATAGAAGTGGAATTTTGCAGACTTTTTAGAGACATTTCGATAGGATGTTAATATCTGAATTGCAAAATAACAATCATTTGTCACATTTTTTTTTGTTTCTTTTGTTTACCTAAAGTACTCTTATAGCATTTTTAAAGTACTTGACTTTTCAGACTTATTAATCAGAATTATCGGTACCTTTAGTTCTAACCATGTTGGTGTTCTGGCACAGGAGTATCGCATCTTCCCTAAAAGCTGGGAATCCCGAGTTCTAATTCCGGTTCGGGCATGGTGGTTCTTCTGTGTTCTATCAGTAAGGTGTATGAAATGTGCCCCCTATAAAAAGGGGCTGTGCAATAAATCTTGATGAGTATGCAGCTAAGTCATACTCTTTTGCCTTAGTTGACGTTACCTAAAAAAAAGAGAGACTCTCATTCGGCTTAAATCATAATAATAAAGCGCGTCATTAAAGTCACTGAAAAAGTGGCCATGGCAAGTGTTATTAGAAACAACAACATCAACTTCTAACCATTCACTCTGGCACATAATAAATAGTAAATATTATTTCCCAGAATTTTTAAAGATATATTTTCATCTTTTTCTATTTTATGGCTTAGTCAGACATGTTGTTTAGATAGCACAGTTTCATAAATCGTAAAATTGCTCTTTTCATTTAATAGTAAATAAGATTTAATTATTGAAGACCCCAGTAGTGTCATCTGAAAGTTTGCTAAATGTGTGCCTCTTCTTAAAGCTCTCTAAACTTAAATTTAAATTTTTTGATTCCTAAATATATATGTTATCTTCTTAAATTTATAAATCATTCAGGGCAAATAAAATTCTTCTTTTCAAAAAATCTAAACGTTCATCAAGCTCAAGCACCGTCTCAATTTCAAACAAATTTGTGTGTCTCTAAATGATGAACTGCTTTATTAAAGTTTTATTCCCATTTCTCAATTCCTATTATTAGCTCACACTTTCCCTGTATATATATTTAGATATCTGTTTCAAATTTTCAATCGTTAATAAAATACTTCTTATTTAGCCCCTCTAGTTCAAGTAATTTTTTTATCTTATGGTGTCATTTGATGCAAATACAGTTTTTAAAAGTTTTAATTCATTAATTTTTATTAATTAATTAAAAGCTAAATTTCTCGTTAAAAAGATTCGTTTCTTTCAAATAAGTAAAAAATTCAGTTTGTTTTTTTCCTAAGCCAATGACGTTAGGCTTAACATATTTTTGGCCGATTATTCAAACGATTCTATAATTTTCTTAATGTTTGATGCATTTAAAATCAAACATTGGAAATTAATAGATTTTTCGGGCTGAAGTACTTTCAAATTAAAAATACAAAATAAAGAAAATGAAAAATTTATAATCTGTAATGCGTTACCCCAACTGGCCTAGAAAATCCCCGCATTTTGGGTTCCCTCAATTGGCCTTGAAAATTCCACATTAGTATAATTTTTTGATCAATTATGTATATTAAACGTACTTAATATACCGGGATAGTCTTGTTGGCAGGGCATTGAATTTTCATCCCTTAGGCTGCGAGTTCGAACCCGCCAGCCGAAGGCTCTGTATGTGTGTGGTGAACGTTATATCTGCCTTGGTCAAAAAGTCCTATATTTCAAGAATAATACCACTGAAAGCATGAAATGTCTTCTCAATCTTGAGCTACCTAAAAATTTTATTTCACAATTAAAATTTCAATTCAATAAGTATTTAAATAATTTTGCATTATGTTTTCCCATTTTTCTCATCGATTTAAATTGTATATTCAACTACAAATAATGTCAGTTAAAATAAATTCAACTGAAGACACTGTATAAAAAGTATTTTAGTATTCGACATTTCTGGGAAAAAAAGTCTGTAGGAAAATTTTTTTTAAAAAAAATCTTCTTGTTTTTAAAGAATGAAATCATTATAGCATTAATAAAAATTTAAAATATCTTTCAAATATACCATTATATATAACCTTGGAATATATAAGTAATAAAAATTGACTATTTCATTGATTTATTCTTATGAAAAAAATTATTTTGATTCAAAGATTGTTATACATATCATCCTACGCTTGAAGAGCAATTTATTATAAAAAAAAACTCCACAAGATTCAAAAAATTTCAAATTTATTCATAGGGTAGTTCAATATCGTCTTACATAAATAATAAAAATTATTTGCATACCTTAAAAATTAGAATTACTCAATCAGTAATCAAGAATAACTCAAAATAATAAATAATCAATAGCTTGAAAGAATTCTTTTTCTGAAATCTCAAAGATGCATCGTACTTAGGTAAAATATAATTATATGAATAACGAAGCTAAAATGAAATAATATCCTAATTCATAATGTTAAAAAAATATAAAAGGTAATATAAAATAACATCTTGCGGCAATGATGTTTCCAATTTTGTTATTGCATTATTTTTGCATAAAAAAAACTAATTAAAGTTGTAATTATTACTAATTAATGTGGTGGGAAATCATTATAGAGGCAAAACTAAATGCCTTTAATTGATTTGCAGTTTCTTTATGCATTTTTGTGAAAAATACTAATTAAAAAATATTTATCGTTAATAATATATATATATTAAAAAAATAGTATTCATTCATTTATTTATTTGCTTAAAATTTAAAAGCGTTCTTCTTCCGAATCTTGCTTGGTTACATTTCGGAAGCGGATGAAGCGACGCATAAAGGAAATCGAAATATAGCTGGATAATATTTATCTATTGTTTCATAAAACTGTCATTTCATGCAGAAGGAAGCAAAAAAAATCATTTAAATCATTAATGCCATCAACAGGGTATTTATCTATTAAAAGCTCATTTTCCAGCTGTCAATGCATGGAGAGGCACAAATTATTCAAAACATGCCTTTTCTACATTAAATAAAGTATTTCATTTCGCATAAATAACCCATTATAAATCGCATTAAATTGGATGTGAAAATAAGTAATTACTAACTCACATATATATAGTAGTGTAATTAAACTGTTAAATACGCATAAAAGAAAAAAAAATCTGAAAAAATGCTCCATAAACAAAAAATATGAAATTTCCATTCACTCCAAATGAGTCAAAATTAAAAGAACTTTTTTAAAAAATACAAAGTTGTCAAATTTTTTATACGTTTAAATGAATGATAGATATATTTATTTTTTTAACCATCATCGTTCCATCAACCTTCTCAAAACGAAAAAGACTGTAATAGATGTCAGCATAGAAGATAAAATATACGTATAAAAAATACGCACCGTGGAATTGTCTCTTTGTACTTTCCTCTCATATCACCTAAAAACGGTACGATTTCCTTCATCTGTCTTTTCAAAATCCAGATTCAGGGACACAACTATGAACCCCACGAAGGCTCAAATTTGTATGACAAAACAAACTAAAGCAGGGATACAAAACACAAGATTACAACAATAAACTAATTCTGAAATTCTCTCTTAACATTTTCTAACAATTTTTAAATTCTTCTTGCTATTATTTCATCAACAAATACTTTCACGGTCAATTCGTGTATTACCGTTTCTTCATTTATAACAATTATTTCCAATTTATCTCTTTTTAGATTATTTTTATTTAACATTTCGCAATCAATCAATAGTATATGCTTTTAAAAAAAACAAATGAACTGACTTTTCTTAAATTTGTAGCTATAAATTATTAAGTTGAAATCCTTTATAAAGTTTCAATCTACAAAAATTCAAAATCAGGGAATTGATTCTTTTCTGCAAAGAAATATTTAAGGGTGTTGAAAGTATTTCTTAAATTGTATCTGAGCCTGAATCGAGCATCACGCTGAGAGAATCAAAATGGAAAGTTCAGCAGAAGGAATAGAAGGAATAAAAATGAACACATTTTTTATTGTTTAAGGGAAATATTAATTCTAGCGTTAAAATTGATGCCCTTTTTATAGAAGGAGAGAAAGAAATCAACTGATTTTTATTCTCCTTTAGATTCATTGCCGCATTTCTTTGTCAGTGTATCCTATTCCAATCATCACTAATTACCATTTTTAAATAGACATACAGTGATATACCCCTTTATTTTACAAACATACTAAATTAATTGCACTTTTCATTCCCTAAATATCCATTCATATTAAACCCCCCCGGGAGCACCTCGTAATTGACGATGAGAAGCTCATTTTATGGTGGTTGGTTCTCGCTATTCTGGAGAGAACACTAAAAGGTGGAATTTTGTCTCCTCCAATCTATGAAGAGGCGTATGTCCTTTGGGAAGGGTTGTGCCGTGTTTGGTGTGATCCTTACAACACAACCATGGCTTCCAGCGATGTTACTGTAGCGGCGTATGTTCATGTAATATTTTTTTCGATGCCTTCGAGGCGGGTCGGAGAGTCAGTGATATGTCCATCCATAGCTTTGATTTTCATTAAAGTGGCACTTTTTAAATCGTTAGTTGTCTATACTTCAGTACCTCTTACATGAATAGAAATTTGTTCTGCTTCTATCCTTCATTTAAATACTATAAAATCGGAGGAGTTTTTTTACTTATAAAAAGTGATAAACTTAAATATCAATAAATACTTCATTAATATTTTGAAATTCTTCATTTAGAATTAGTAGGAAATAAAAGTACTATGTATTTTGGGTTAGAAATTTCATACTAAATATATTATGAAATAACATTTTAATGTCAAAAAATTTTTATTTAATTTTTGGCTATTTACAATATTAATATTATTAAGATTTCATAAAATTAATTTCATGAAATTTGAGAATTTTGCATGAAAATTTAAGCTCACAAATAAACATCAAAAGGGAGTTTCAAAGTCAAATTAAATGCTATAGACATTTTGAAATTTCTGAATGCCCCCTTAAGTGCATCTTTTGAGAGGCAAGACAGAAGACGTAGGGTCATAAGAAGGAAATGAAATTTTGTATGCCTTCATTATGCCCCTTTATTCAAAAAATCCAGCTTGGATCTTTTCAAATGAATATTAATATATTTATTAAAAGTTTGAAAGGTTGGCATAAGTATATACCAGTTGCTTAAATATATTAAGCAGGTTATTAAAAATTTGTATTTATTTAATGGATGAAACTGTGAACGAAAAAAAGAAGATAAATGGCATTTTTTAAGAGTTTCTTTGAGACCTGTTATACATTAGTGATTCGTAGAACATTTAATTCCTAATACAAATAAAGTATATTTACATTTTCTGAGTACACAAATAAAACAATATTTTCTGATATAACTTTTACAGAAAAAAATTGCTTTATGAGACAGAGCAAATATTAGCAATATTACAGACTTTAAAATAAGTTTAAGTCAATATCGTAAATGTTATAAACGTATCTAAATTCTAAAAGTCGTATCTTAAAAATAAATATCAAAATTACAAAAATAAGTGTCTTTTATTTATTCATTGTTATTATTGAAATACCTTTTACGCAAACCTCTTTCAGGTAACAGCTAAAAATAACTTTTTTGAAACCTTCCTCTTCTTTCTAATTACAAGATGTTTCATACTGAAGATCAAAGCTTCAGAATAAGATTTATTTTAATTCTAACTTTCAGTTAGAGGCTGAATTTTCAAACAAATATGTAAAAAAATGTAATAATATTTGATAGAGCTATCGAAATTGCCTTCTTCGGAAAAATAATAGTTAGAATTTTAAAAAAAAACTTTTTTTAGAAACTACAGCGTTCTGTTTGCATTGTATGAAAACTTTGGATTAAAAGCAGTAATTTTAAAATAACACAGAAAACTAGAGTGAAATTTGATTGACTAAAAAAAAACTTTTCAATTAGTTAATATGATAAAGTTTCAATTATTTCCCTCAAACTTCAAGCATATTCTGAATTAAATAAAAAAACAGATTTATTTTCATGCAAATTTCGATTAATTGTATGAAGAAATTTAAGAAATTAATTTTATTCTGCCTTGAATATATTTTTCTTTTATATATAGCAAAAAACGCATCTTATTTATAATTTGATCTTTTGAAATAACATTGATTTAATTAAATTTCTGAATTGTATGAGTTAATATTTGTGTTTGAGAGAATTTAAAACTTTTATACAAAAAAAAAAACTTTGTGTTTAAATTAATTAAAAATTGGCATCGCAATTTAATAGTTTTTTGTTATAAAATGTTTGCAATTTTTTTTTATTTCACGAACCGAACCAAGCAACAGCCTTGATTTAAATATCATAAGTTGTTTCGACGTTCGAATTGTGGGCGAATATCGCTGTAAAATGCCAATAGATGGCTCTTCAAGGAGTGTAAATAGTAGAGTTTTTCGTAAATAAATGTTTGTGTGTTGTGAAAATGGCAGTCTCGTCATTATGCCGGAATTCTTTGTTTCCAAACCCCCTAATTCGCTTTGAGGTTAATATTTTTTGGTGTCAGAAGTGGGGTATATGTGTGTGTGAATCACGTGTCGATGTGAAGAGAATTTTGTTTGAGTGAGTTAGGAAGTTTGCGAATCGTGAATGGGCGTCCTTGAAGTTTCGCTTCTTTGGCGGGACGGGTGAGTAATGTTGCTTTCGCTTCGTGGTTTCGTTAGTGTTATGTGTGAAAGGCTAATCTTTAAAGTGTTTTTATTGTGACTTGTGTGATTTTGTGCTGTCTATGTGATGATTTGATTATATTGTGTTGATTTATTTTATACATTTAGTACTTGAATTGGTTATTTTGTTTGACTTTGTTTTGCAAATTTAATGTAAAAATGAGTGTTAAATCGTTAAAAAAGGACGAGTTAATACTCTTAGCTGAGGAATTGGGATTAATTGTTCCTAGTGCAGCGAAAATTATCGATTTAAAAACTTTAATTGAGAGTTCAAAGGTTTACGATAGTGATCCTGAATTTGTGCAAAATGTTATAGAGAATATACTAGAGGAGAGAAAATCAAAAATTGATCGAGAAAAATCGGAAAATAAAATGAAATTAAATCTAGAGAAAATAAAACTATCTCAGTTAGAGGCGGAATTAGCGTTAGCCAATGCTAGGAAAGAACTCCCTCAAAATGTAGATACAGACATCTCAAATTTGAATATTGAAAATTTGATTAAAAGCGTTAAAATATTAACGATTGCAGTGCCAACCAAAGCGGAGTCCTTTAATTTGTTTTTTCAATCGTTAGAGAGGGCATTTAAAACAAAAAAAAATGTACCGGAGGAATTTAAAGCGGAAATACTTCTTAATATTTTAGATGGGAGAGCTAGTAATTTATTAGTGTATATGTGCGACGAAGAGCTGGGTGATTATAAGAAATTGAAAACGGTAGTTTTAAGAGAATTTCAGCCAACACCACAAGAATGTTTGAATCATTTTTGTAGCGCTCAAAAGTTATATAGTGAAACATATGTTCAATATGCGCCGAGAATGAGTGCTTCATTTGAATACTACTGTCAATTACGTAAGGTGGACAGTTTTAAATCTTTATGTAAATTAATTGTGTCGGATAAAATTCGCGATAACCACATAGCGGTAAAACAGGGAGAAACATGGTTCGAACCACAAACTTTAAGTCGTGAGTGCGATATTTATTTATCATCAAAAGGTAAACAGAAACCAGAATCAACTTTTGCAAAATCACTTACAGTTAATGATGCTAGAACAAGGGAGGGAAATTATGTAAATTGATATCGTAATTATAATTCCCAAAGTGTTTCAAACGTGTATGTACCCAGAGTAAAAAATTACAAATGTAAATTATGTAAAAATAATGAAAATCATGAGTTACGTTTTTGTCATAGCTTCAAAGAGTTGTCTGTATATGAGCATGTTGAATATATAAAGCGAAATAATCTTTGCTTTAAGTGTTTTCTATCGGACTGCTATGCAGAAAAGTGCAGAGTAAAAAATTGCTTTTGTGGAAAGCCGCACAACCCCTTACTACACTACCCTCTGGTTCAAGGTCAAAAGGCAGCTGTGCCTGTTATTAGTAACGAGTCAGCTGAGGAATTTCCTGCGGACACTGTAGCGAATGTAAACACTGGCAGTTATATCGTAGCCGCCAGCATAGGAGCCAATAAGTCGAAAACAGTTCTTTTGAGTACGGCTCGCTGTTTGATTAGAGACAAACATTTTAAGGCGCATGAAGTTCGCGTATTATGCTACTCGGGTTCTCAATCTAACTTAATTACGAAAGAATGCGCTCAGCGATTGCAACTGAAACGTGAAAAAATAAATTTATTGATTTCTTGTGTGAATGATTCTTCTATGACAGTCGGTGAGAGCGTCATGGCAACTTTGTGTAATAAAGAGAACAACTTTGTAAGAGAATTAGATTTTCTAGTAGTGAGAAAAGTTACAGATTTAGTGCCGAGTAAATTTTTAGATGTGAGCATGCATATTCCCCAGATTGAACTACTGGCAGACTTCAATTTTAATCTCTCGGACAAAATTGATATTATTCTTGGAGCCCCAATTTTTTACAACCTGTTGAGACACGGCCGAATACAAGGTAAAAATTCACAATTGTTTTTTTCAAAATACGGTGTTTGGGTACATTGCGTGTGGTGAGGTGGAGCAAAATAGTGGGGATGAAATTCACTGTGGATTTATTTTGGATGATGATATAAATTATAATTTAAAACAACTGTGGGATCTTGAGGCTTTAGGTATTAAAGAAAGGGAAGGGTTAAGCATAGTTCATAAAGCATTGATTGGTAAATTTGAACGAAATTTGAAATTCATTAATGGAAGATACGAGACTGAATTACCATGAAAGATTGATTTTTCTGAATTGAAAAATAATTATGTTTTAGCTAAAAAACGGTTTGATGAGTTAGAAACGGTTTTTAATAAAAATGATTGGGTTGCTAATGAATATAAGGAAATAATAAATGATCAAAAAAGAAACGGAATTATCGAAGAATGTGACAGAGATGAGTATGGGTATTTTATGCCACACAGAGCAGTTGTTAGGCAGGATAAAGAAACAACCAAAGTTCCAATAGTTTTTGATTGTAGCTCAAAATCTAAGGGTAATCTTTCTTTGAATGATTGTTTGGAAACTGGTCCGAACTTAAATCCGAATATTTGAATATTGTTCTAAATTTTCGTAAGTACAAAATAGCATTTAATGCAGACATTAAGAAGGCTTTTTTTAATGATAGGGATTTCTGAAAAGGATAGAAGGTTTTCAAAATATCTTTGGTCTTCAGATAACTTTAATGAGCAATATAAGATTATGCAAATGAAAAGACTACCATTTGGTTGCAATAGTAGTCCCTTTATTCTATGTGCTACGATAAAACATCATATTAAAAAATATGAGATGTGCAAACCTAGTTCATTTGAAATGCTAAATTCAGCACTTTATGTAGACGATTTATATTTTGGAAGAAATAGTGTAAGTGAAGCATTTCAGTTGTCGTCAGATGCTGTATCAATATTACAGAGTGGTGGATTCAATTTAAGGAAACTGAAGTCTAATAGTAGCGATCTGGAAAAATTGTGGAAGGAGAATGAATTTAGCAGTTGTGATAGCGGTAGTGAAATGGATAAACTCAGGAGTTGAAAGTTCTAGGTTTAAACTGGAATCCTGAGAAGGATGAGTTGTCTTTGGATGTAAAAGGTTCGTTAACCACTTGGGAAGGTTTAAGAAATAGTAAACGGTGCGTTTTACAATCAGCAGCCATGATTTTTGATCCCATTGGTTTAATTGCCCCATTTATTGTACGGATTAAGATATTATTACAAGAAATATGAGAAAGAGCATGTGATTGGAAAAATGTATTACCTGATGACTTAAGGTTAAAATGGATTGCATGGTGCATTGAAATTGGAAAATTAAACAACGGCACAATTCCGAGATGCTGTTTATTGAATTGTGATAATGAGAGTGTGGAGATTCATGTTATTTGTGACGCATCATTAAGTGCTTACGGAGAAGTTGTTTATGTTAGATATTCTGATAGTAGTGGAAATTATAGAGTGTCTTTTGTAATGTCTAAGAGTAGAGTGGCACCGGTAAAGAAATTGACCCTACCGAGGTTGGAACTAATGGCCCTCCTAATAGGAGCTAGAGTTGGAAATTACGTTGCAAATATTTTTAAAGACAAAATGGAAAGGTTAGTGTTCTGGAGTGGTTCGTTAATTGCATTATATTGGGTTAAAGGGAGTGCAAAAAGGTGGAAACAGTTTGTTGCTAATAGAGTTGTAGAGATTCAGGAGAGATCGAGTCCGAGTGATTGGTATTATTGTCCATCGGAAGATAATCCTGCAGATGTACTCACGAGAGGGAATGCAGCCGAGAGTTTGGTACTTAATGAAAAATGGTGGTTAGATCCAATTTGGCTACGGAAGATTAGGGAATATTGGCCTGAGCAGTTAATCAGAGAGTCACCCAAGTTAGACTTGGCAGAATTTACGAATGAACAAAAGCAAAATCCTGTCCAAAGTTTTGTTGTTAAATTGGAGTTAATCGAGCAGCTTTGGAATAAGTTTTCAGTTCGGTTGCGTGGTGTTTGAGATTTATTAGAGTATATGTTAAAGGGGATAGGAACATTACATCCTATTTACAGACAAACGAATTAAAAGAGTCTCACGATATTATTGTTAAACTAGTGCAAAGATCTGTATATAACAACGAAATAGCGACTTTAGAGAAAAGAAAAAGGCTAGAGAAAAGTCATTTAATTTTTCTGAATCCATTCGTAGATGATAGAGCTTTATTACGCGTTGGTGGACGGCTCAAAAACGCCAACTTGCCGTACACTACAAAACACCAAATAATACTGCCAAAAAACCATTCAGTTACAAAATTACTGATAAGATTCTATCATGCGATATATTTACATGGTGGAGTACAATTGATAAATTCAGCGATGAAACAAACATATTCGATTACAGGAGCAAAATCTGCAATTAGAAGAGAGTTAAGAAATTGTACTACATGTGCCAGATTTCGATCTGAGTTTTCGAAGCAAATAATGTCGGATTTACCTTCTTTCAGAGTGAATCCTGGAAGAGCGTTTCTAAAATGTGGTATGGATTTCGCAGGATCCTTCTATATCAGTCCTCGTCGTGCTAGAGGAGTTAAACCGTCAAAGATGTATGTGTGTGTATTTGTTTGTTTCACAACAAAGGCAGTTTACCTGGAACTGGTCAGTGATCTTAGTACATGTGCGTGTATCGCTGCATTAAAACGGTTCATCACACGGCGTGGAAAATCAGCAGACATTTTTAGTGACTGCGGTACTGTCATCGGTACAAAAAACTACTTTAAGACCTGAGAGAAAGAGGCCATTGGTTTTTACCTTACCAATGAAGGTATCAAATGGACTATGAACGTTCCGTCTGCCTCTCATTTTGGAGGTTTGTGGGAGGCAGCTGTAAAATCGATAAAATTCCACATGAGGCGTGTTATCGGTTCACAGATCCTATCACAAGAAGAATTTTCAACAGTTTTGGCGGAAATTGAAGCAGTATTGAATTCCCGTCCATTGGTTGCTGCTTCTGAGGACCCTAATGATTTTTCCGTAATCATCCCAGGTCATTTCCTTATCGGATCAGAGTTGAAGAGAGTACTTGAACCTCACTTCATGAGTCAGAAAATCCCCATCCGTGAACGATGGAAATTAACTGTGCAGATTTCTCAATCTTTTTGGAAATCATGGTCAAAGGACTACCTGACCCAGTTGCAAGTGCGGAATAAGTGGAAAGTCTCGATAAAGGATTTGATGGTCAATGATTTAGTATTGATCAAGGAAGATAATCTCCCATCACTGAAGTGGAAAATGGCGAGAGTGATCCACACCTTTGAAGGATCTGACGGTAGAGACAGAGCAGTGTCTCTAAAAACAATTGCAGGAGAAATTAAGAGACCGATTCATAAATTGGTTAGACTTCCTGTGGACGATAATTGACATTTGTTTTTTATTTTCGTTTTAGTAATACCTCTGTGCTTTGGATTTCTTTAATGTAATATTGTATGTACAATTCTGTGTAACTATCTTTTTACCTGTATTGATGGCGAAGACATGGGGCCCCAGTATGTTACGACGCTCGAATTGTGGGCGAATATCACTGTAAAATGCCAATAGATGGCGCTTCAAGGAGTTTAAATAATAGAGTTTTTTGTAAATAAATGTGTGTGTGTTGTGAAAATGGCGGTCTCGTCATTATGCCGGAATTCTTTGTGTTTCCAAACCCCCTAATTCGCTTTGAGGTTAACATAAGTCATAGATTAATAATTATATGATTATTTTTAAGTCTTTTAGGAGTCATTTAAAATGATTTCAAGAATTTTATTTTTCCTTATTCATCCATAAATTGATGATAATTCATTCTTCAAGCATTTACTTACTAATATTCAATAATGACCAGAAATGGAGGTATTAATATTAAATTTTTTGATAGTTTTATTTATAGTTGACAAAAAGAAAAATAAATCGTGCGTGCTTCAGAAAAATATTTCTTAAGTAAATAAGCAATAGCAAAAAATTTAAAATTTGTGAAATATACCTTGAATGTATGAAATATTTCCAGATTAAAGCGCATTTTTACAGAAAAGCGAAAGGTCAGTGGTATCAGGCGGGACAAACATCATTGATAATTGTAATTCGTTGTCAGACTACTTCGTCTGTAGTTGTAGTTCGAATAATTCGTCTGTAGTTCTCTTCGGTTGATGCAAATAGGATTTTTTAGTCAACTTCGGACAGTGTTCAAATTAACTAAACTGCTTCTATCGAGTTTTAAGTTAAATTCTAATAATTTCCAAACAGAAGGAGAAGAGAAAAATAAAAATTTTATTATCTACACGAGTACCTCAAAAATTCAACTTTGAATAACTTGCTGCCATCACATTTACGGAAACTAGGTTGAAAAAAATTTAATAACTACAGCAAATAAAACCTAGAAAAAATATCATTTTGAGCACTTGATTATATAAAATGAAATAAAAAGTAAATGTGATATTTTTTTGACATTAAATACAAGAAAACGTTTTCTTGGTCGCTTGCAACACTAAAGTTACTCATTCATTGAAAGAATTAAAATGAATAAAAATATAATTTAATTTGCACGAGCACGTGGTGCTTGGCCGTTCAAGAAATTATGTTCTGACATGATACATTGAAATATACATAGCAGATTTCATTTTAATCTTTTTGTAATTATATTGTTTAAAATTTGACAGAAATCTGCAAATCCGGTATAAATACCATATACCAAATATTATCCATCTTAAAGTTCTTTCATCCGTCATCTTAAAGTTCTTTTAAACTATCTTCTCCGCAGATAGACAGGTAGACGAACATTTTGCAAAAATTTACTTTTCTAATTAAAAAAGATCTAAAATAGGGAAATTCTCCAAAATATTCGATTTTTTTAGCGATTATAATGATTTCTTTATATTAAGTTTACGAAAAAGGAAAAAGAGTTTTCAGCAGCAACCTTAATTCATTTAAGATATCCCATTGAGAAAATATTATTATAATTATTTTAAAACTATTTTGGCTTAAATAAATATAAAGTACTTTACAACATTAATATTTATTAAATGAGCTCAATAATTAAGTACCATACCTTTTAATTTAGCTTACTACGCAATTCTACCAATGAGATATCAATATGTTTTAATACTATGCCAAAGATAAACTTACATTATTTTACAAGTAAACAACTTAAATAGGCAAAGAAAATTTCTAAATTATTTCAGTTTACCTGGAAGGAATATAAAAAATCAATTCATGATTTTCTTATAAATGAGGGGAGAATTTAATATGAAATGTTCAGAAACAGAAATTATCAACTGTGTAGGAGTACATATTATAAATACTTATCATTTTATCAGGATTAAATTATTATAATATATTTAAGATATAGATATTAAACCCATAATAAAAATTAAAACAATAATTTAATGCTGATCAATCAATTTAAAAAAATAAAATATTCATGATGTTTTCAAGAAAATTTTAGCTGTCTTCATCTTTCAAAACGGCTAAAAATAATACAAGAAGAATAACATGTTTTTTTTTCTGAAAATAAATTGTGTTAAAGAAATCTTAAATGCATGCTGTGTTTCTCTCAAAAAGATGATTTTTTTGTTTTATTATTGTTTTCCATTTTTCTGTAAAAGTTTTCCTAGAAAAAATTGTTTTCAAATGAAGTTGCAGTAAAAAAAAAGAAGTCAATAGCAGTTCTTGTCATCATCCACTTAGGATATATTAAATATGTTCAAAGGAGTATATGGAAGCTATTTTGCAAAAAAAATTGTAAGTTTGTTTTCGTTTAAATAACCTTGTTTGTTCACTATTCCATTACTCTTTCTTTTTTAAATTCTTTTGCACTCTCTTATTTGATAATGATCAAAAGAGGACTTTAAGACTTCCATTAAAAAGAGATATGAAAAAAATTAAATAAACAAAGTACTTTAAATACATTTTTGTTAACTGTGGACTATGCAGGATCAGTTCTTCATACTTACTTAGTATCTTACATATTTGAATATCTTAGGATCGTAAATTGAGGTATACATTTTTAGTTCAAAATGTGATCTGTTTACTTATTCGTATTTGTTGTCCTTTAGTACAAAATGAGAATATGAGTTCAGTTCTTAATTCAAAATGTAAATGAAAACGGTAATGACGTATTAAGCCGTCGATCATTTTCGCCAAATCAAAAAAATAGTCTCCAATAGATCGCCTACTCGCCAAAATTGATTTCCCTCGTGTTTAAAAGCATTAAAGAATTTTGGCCACCAAAATTAAATTTGGCGTCATTAGCGCGTTGCCAATGGTTTAATACGTAAGTACCATGAACACTATAATAAAAGTACCTTGGCTAACTGGTAACTAAACCACTGATATTGTTATAATTTTAAGTATGTACAAGGGGTTCTCGAATAAAAAGATATGAAAAGTTGTAACAACGTAACCATTAATATATTTGCCTATGCTGACATGGGAGAACGTAGAGAGACATCTAAGAATACGATTGGAGTCTCCAGCATAGATTGGAACATGCGCAAGAGAGAACAAACGATCTTATAAAGAGTGCTGTCCAACTCATCTGGCAGTGCATGGGAAGACTGAGTGGCATTCACATTGCAAAATTCGACAACTGAGGTGCAGTGTGGCGTTATGCGAATTCCTATAACGAGAGGTGTTACATCTGAACTATTCCTTGCCAGATGGTTACCATGCAAGGGCAAGATTATGTGTCACACAAGTCAGGGCGAAAATGGAGCTCCCATTTTTATGCAGACCATGAGGGTTTGGTTGATGATCTGGAAACAGGTCAGATAAAGACAGTCATCACGGCGGATGTCATTGACAAGATGAACGTCCTATTAAGAAGTGATCGGCGTGTCAGATTGTGAATGTTGGTGGTAAGGGAGGATGTCAATCTTGGAACAGTGAGGACAATTGTTCACAACAGGTAACATTATCGGAAGTGGGTTTCAAAGCAGCTGACCAACCAGCACAAGGCGCTTTATATGAAACTAGTACTCCAACAACTTTTTCAGTATCATGAAGATCTCACTTTCCTGGAGCGGATCGTCACAGAGGCTGAAAACTGGTGTCATCGCTACTATGAAGGGACAAAGCAGGATAGCATTCAGTAAAAACACGTCGTCACCTCCACCTAAAAAGCTCAAAGCCATGCAGGCAGGGTGTTGCTCACCTTCTTTTTCGGCTTCCAAGGTCCGCTACCTGTAGAATTCCTTTAAACTCAGAAAAGCCATTAAACCCGATGTGTACTGTGAGACACGCATGTTCATCAAAAACATAAGAAGCGGCACTACTCGCGGAAAGCGTGAGCATGTTTCCAAGGTCACATGCACGAAGCTGGCCCAATTCAAGTGGGGAATGCTCAACCTTCTGCTCGTACATGCCGCCCAGCAATTTGCGTGTGCTTAGTCCCCTGAAAAAACATCTGAATGGGAAGCGCTTCACACGGACAACTCAAGGGCATTATGAAGGACTGGGTCTCTAGTCACGGCCACAGGAATTCTGGGAACAAGGAATCCTTCGGCTCGTTAATCAATGGGATCGTTGTGCTTAGGTTTATATTTAAAAATAAAGTCTTCATTTACACCTGCATTGTTGTTTCGCACCTTTTCATTTGAACACCTCGTATATTCTAAAAATGATCCTAAAAATAGCAAAAGTGTTTCGCAAATATTACAAATGAATATTAAAATACATCATAAAGAAAAACATTTTTAAATTAAAATTTGAAATCAAAGAAATGTTGACATTATCTTCAAATATTTAACTAAAGAAAAGGATTTAGACATATTGAAACCTATTTAAAAATCTTAAAACCAGCCTCAATTATAATTTTTTGTTTAAAAAAAGTCAGAATATAGGGAGTTATCAAAAAAAGGTAAATATGTAAAGATCAATACAAAAATGAAAATTACTGTAAAGAATAAACAAATAACATAAAAAACAAAGCAATATAGTAAACAAATCAATGTAAAAATAAGATAATGTAAATATGAATATAAAAAATAAATATTCATAGAAAGCGAATTCTTGCTTTAGTACAAAAATGTTAAGCAACAATAGAACAATTTATATCTATATTATAATTGTTGACCTTCAAATTTAATTTTTACCTTTAAATATGATTTTAACGTTTTTTCACTGCATCGTTTACATTCTGATCTATTTATTTATTAACATGTTTCTTGTACCTATCCATATTAAATTATTTCAAAATTCAAATGTGGATCATTAGACTCATCTTCTTTTTATTTTATAAAAGTACATTTATTTTTAGATTAAAAGAAATAAAAATGTATAAAATTTAATTAAAAGAGCTTTCAGAGAGGATAACAAATATTATCTAATATTTAGAAAAAATATAAATTTTTCTTTCTAGAAGAAAGTGAAGTGTCGTTTTACGTTAATTTTTAGTCTGTTATCATTGCAGATATGGAAAGATGTTTGCTTTTTTAAACCTTGAAGTGATAGGTTTTTTTTCTCCTAAGTAATCTTGATCTAAGAACCGATCTCTCAGCTTCAAATCACAAATTATCTCATCTTTATTGCAATTATTTTCACTGCTTGTGGTTAAGTGCTTCACTGCTTGTGGATTTTATAAATAGCTAGTAAATATTTAACATTTCTAGTTCGTATTTCATTAGTTTTGAGAGATATATTCCTCATGCTTGCAAATGTTAATTATTAATATCCATGTAGTTTTCTGCTTCAAAATTATCTTAGATCGGAAGACCCTCCTTGCTCTGAAATCTGCCAATTATTGTACCCTTTCGGTTTCCTAAAATCTAATAATTTTTTGTGAATCAAATGCATGTACAAAGGGAAACATTCTGTTTGCATTGTAAGAGTTTTGCATCGTGCTTTCTAAAAAAATATTGAGATATACGAATAATTCTTGTATAGCACTTTATATAAGCCACGAGGAAGTATGATGTTACATAACCAATGTATCTAGATAATAATTCGATTTATTCTTGCCAACCATCTTGCAGGGGGGGGGGGGTTCTAGGATTTCTGTTTTCCTATGCTTGGGGGCATTCGTTTGCTAATAAAGCATGACATATATTCTAGAGATATTTTTGGTCTGTGCTCAATTCATGGATTTATTGCTGTGCTGTCAATTGTTTTATTGGACTCAATATATGGTGCAACTTTTTAAATTTTTAGATACATTTTTTATTTAACCTCTAAAGGAAGAAGATCAAGAAGTTAGATTAATGAAGATAACCAAAACTAAGTTAGAGAAAAAGCGTTGAAATGAATAAAAAATTCGATTCCTTGTATTGTGGATATTAAAACATTTTCGAATAGTGAAACTTATCTATTAGAAGCTCAAATATTTGTTACCATTCCTTCAAACAAAGATGCTTAGTACTTTACTCATTCAATATTGTGTTTCATAAATTTTGGTGTTGATGATACTAAATATTTCTGGAAATCTTTCTGTAATTACGAATTTAAAATATTTGAAATCTTGCTCTTTAATCAAAATATATGTTCTTCTTTCTTATGCACTACTATTACTATAAGTTGTTTACTTATTATTTCCTCTTTTTGACAATCAAATTTGAATGCAATCATCTTTGACGTTCGGGTTTGACATTTTACTAAAACCGTTTAATTTAATCATCATCACTAACTTATTTATTGATGTTGTTACGCTTAAATCCAGGAAAAGATCACTTACCAGATGACGGCGTGTTATACTGAAAATGTCTGCATTTCATCTATTTGTTTATTAAAGTGAAGTGGAATTATTTCTGATATGCGGGCTGCGAATTTTTTTACGAAAATATTTCGATTTTTTTATTATCACTACCATTATTACACTTAAATCCAGCGAAAAAACACTTCTTAGTTGGCAGCGTGTTCTACTAGAATAAGCTGTTCGGTTACATACATTCAAGAAAAAGTTTACAATATTTATATACATTCAAGAAAAAGTTTATAAAATTTATATGAATTCAAGAAATAGATTACAAAATTTAAATACATTCAAGAAACAAATTTACGGCTACCTTCAAGAAAAAGAGGGCACGAATTCTGGCATCTGTTTACAAGGCAGCAATGAATTGAGCATGAGTGTAGTTATTCTTCATTTTGAAAAATAAATATTCGATATTTGATAAAGCAATATAACAATTTAGACTATAAATAAATGAATTAATCTAAAATATTTATTAAAAACTTAAAAGTGTGCATATTTGCATTTTTTAAGAAATAAAAGTCCTTATGGACATGCTGAGAAACGTGAATTGCATATGACATACATACTTTTTTCATTAATTAATTAACACCTTAACTTTATATTTACTTAACTTAAAAATTTATATTTACTTAACTTCGTTCGGCTTTGATTCCCCATGGTTATCTTTTGCTGTAAAATTGGGACAAAAAATCTAATAAGGATTCTTGAAACGAGGATATAGAAAGTACCAGCATCACTTAAAAAGCAGACATCTCGCGTGCCTTTTCATGCATTTCTAAACACTTGGGACAAGAAAATTAATAGCACTCAATTTTGCTATCTCCATTTTTCGAATAATTAAATCTTCTCATTAAGTATTATCTGATAAATTGCGTTGTTAAATCACATTTAATTTTCATTTCTTAAAAAAAACATTTCAACATATATATTTCTATTTAAAACTAAATTTCAAAATATTTAAAACTACATTTATTTACATTTAAAACTACATTTACATTTAAAACTTACACTTGCATTACATTTAAAACTTCATTTCAACTTATATATTTCTATTTATTAAGTTTTTTTCTTGTAGTGATTTTTCCGTTTCCCCCTTCCTTTCCTTTATAATTAATTAACAGCTTGAAAATGCTAACCGTAAGAATCATATAGCTAAGTTAACATATTCTGCCATGATTTCATTTCAAAAAATACAATTGTTGATAGGACCTAAAATTATAAACGTAGAATCTTTGTTGAAGAGATAAGATAAGATATTATCAATGAAAATCCAACCTAGCAACAATCCTTTGTATGTTTCAAATAACAAGATATGGTAAGTTCTTGAAGAATTAATATATTCTGTATTGAGAAGATGCTCCTCTCTTCTGCAGTTTTGTGATAAGGACGGTATTATAAAAGGAAAGAACTTCTACAAAAAAAATCCCTTCGTCGAGTCTTAATTACTAAAGTTCGTTATATACTTATTCAAAGGAAAATCCCAATTTATTATACTGCATTCTCGTGAAATGTATAATTCCGAGCTTCACCAAGATGGTTCATGAATATTCAGCAGATTTCAATCGTGACAGCCCTGAATTTCTGGTAATATCTTAATCCCTTGTTGCTTAATTTAGGATGGTGGTTCCGCCTCAAAAATTTCGCTCTAATTACAAGCTCGTTTCGGAATTTCTATCCTCTATCAAAGTTCGAGTTAGGAATGCATATCTACCGAAATTCTAAAGTAGCTTCTCATCCTTCCTAAGACAAGCAGACATCATTTTTATCATAAAGATTAATATTTAATTTTAGTCTATGATATTTAATGCACGTATCTCTAAAAGTTGTTAAAGAAATTATCTAGTTAATTAGACGCAAAATTACATGCCAAGCGTTAGTACTGAGCTTTTTCTTATTGCAAATGTGTTATATCATCTATTCATATCTAAAAGAAAGGATGAGGTGGAAAGGGCAAGAATTTCCAAATTAAAATATTTTTTGAAAATAAATTGTCTTAAATAGACTGTCTATATATCATTTACATGAGATAATTAGTTGCAATCATCTAAACTTTCATCAAGAGTGTTTGTTGAATTATAACGCTTAACCAGAAAAAGTCTTGTTTCCAGTTATATTTATTAATGTGTAACCGAAATAACCATTCAATCAATTAATTTATAACGTTAAAGAATTTCATTATTTTAAAATCTCCTAAAAATTGTGGATTGACACATTTTTTTACTATCATTATCGCTTGCTTCATGTTTTTCAATCTCTTGTTTCGTGTTCGCCATTGAATACATTGTTGTTCCCGGCTTATCGTTAAAATTACGGTCGGTTAGTTCAAAGCTAGACATTTGAAATTATGGGAATCTTTTTTTTAGTTAATTCCATTGGGTAATCCTTCAGCGCAAGCACTTCCAAAGGATCCAGCTGCTTGAACAGAAAAAAGTAAAAAATAGAATCGCATTTTTCTTCACAATTTATCTAGGAGAATATTTTTTTCTCTTTAACTGAAAAAAGTAATGAATTATTTGGGAAAAAATTATTCCCCCACTAACTATTTTGTTGGGGATTTTTTAATTACGCTTTTTTTCCTCTGAATTCTACTCAACTTCTTTAACTAAAAAAATGTAGAGAATTTAGAAAAGTAAATTCAATTTTTAACAAAAGTATTACGTTTTCATTTATTTAATTAAAATATTAGTGTTTATCAAGATAGATTTGAAATCAAATAAACATTTTTAATTAAATGAGTTCAAATGAAATTTTTAATTCATTATGAATGAATTAATTTTAATTAAACTTTAATTCCGTACAAGTGGCGCCCTATGTTTGTGAATTTGTGAAAAAAAAATCCCTCTCTAAGATTTATATATTGACTATCTGCTATAAGACTGATAAAAATAAAGAAGTTAATGAATTGAAATTAATGTTTATTTCTTAGATCATTAATAAAAGAACATTAAAAACCTTTTTATTAAATTTATTGTCATGAGAAAATGAATAATAAATAATTTAAAAACTGGAAATCAGTAAATTTTTCAAAAGAACTCAACATGTGAACTTAAAATACTATTTTGATATCTGTATACTTATAATAACTGACTATTTATTATTATGAATTCCTTTCGGCTCTAAGTTTCTACTAAATGCAAATGATAAAATTTAAAGAACAGTCATCATTGAAATTCACAATAAATGCTGATGTTTTATATGCAGAAATAAGATACTCGAATAATTTTGTTACCGTATATATTTAGAATTCTTGAAATGATTTATTCGTTATTAGGAAATAAGATTACTGAATTCAGATAAATATTTCAGAAATAAGATGCTCGAAGAATTTAGTTTCCGTATTTATTTATTTAGAATTCTTGAAATGATTTATGCATTATTAGAAAATGGAGCAAATACTCAGACTCTTGGTTTTCTATGTACTAATTTGTCTTATTATCTGTAATGATTAGAGGAAATTAAATAACAAAAAATTTGACATTAAAATACTAAATTTATAAAAAATTAAAATCTTATTTTAGAGTCTTAAAAACCTTTTCAGATTGTAAAACAGGAAATTCAGCTAATGTTATGTAATTTAATTTTAAATAATTAGAATATCTTCTTAACTTTAAAAAAATTAAAAATTCATTTTATGTCAAAATATTTTAAAATGTTCTAATGTTAACAACTAATATCTTTGTTTTTATTTTTTTTAAAAAATCAAGTAATACTTTCACAGAATAACTTCAGTAGGAAAAGTTTTAAACCTTTTTCAATTATCTTTTAATTTTTAGCTGTTTTTTTTAAGATTATGACTTATTTGTTTTTTAATTTTCATAAATCAATATAAGTAAAACACACATTAGGAAATGTATCATAAATTTTGTGTACAGATTATGTGACTTCTCTGATTAAATCAGACCGGCTACCATGAATTTAGATGAAATAAGAATATAAATGGAAATATTAATATGAATGCTTCCTGGTAGTTGCATAATAAGGAATGCATTATACAATCTTGGTCAATCCCAATAGGAAGATCCCTACGCAAAAGGTTGAAGAATTAACATTGGCAGTTTATTGGCGATAATTACAGGCATACATTATGATTTAGTTTACAAATATACAATAGATGAAATAATATGTATGCCTTCTTTGGACCTAAGAGATATAAATTTAAAAAATAAAGCATAAATATTTTTAAAAATGATAACATATAAAAATAATATCAATATTTGATAATTTAGTATACATATGTAATAATAATAGAGATAAGAGTATAAAAATAAAAAAGAAGAGAAAAAATGAAAATGGGAACATGTTATTGAAAAACTGTAAACTCTCACGAGTATAATAAATTTACAAAGCCAAAGAGGATTAATACAGCACATCAGGCTGTGAAACTAAACAGGAGTGTTTTACATACAAATAATTTTTAAAAAACAAGAAATGGAAAAACGAATTGTCAGAGAACAGGCATGATCCAACTAAAACAGAATTTCACCACCATATAAAGTAAAATTACATAAATATTAAAATAAAGCAATGAGAAAATATCAGACAAAAAGACAAGCAAATAATAACCACTGCCCAATGAAGATCGTTATTTAGTGCTAACGACTCGGAGACACCAAAGTTTGCCACTCATCTTCTACTTGTTCCCTCGGCTGCAGGCACCACAGTTTCGACACAGACTCCCTGGAGCCGCATTCATGCTTAGATCTGTGTGCTCGCCGACCAATGGTTTCTGTCGAATTGACATGAAGGCACCGTCATTCCCGCCGGGAGTGGGCAACAGAGTATGGCGCAATATTCTTTTATCTGACAAGTACCGTCCTTCTATTCATCCTGATAATGGCGTTCTTTCATATGAATGGAAAGTGGCACTAGAAACAATCCTGCGTTCGTGCACGAAAGTGTAAGACTTGACTGTGGGGGAGGGATGGTCTATGCTGGCATCTCCTTTAATGGGTGCACCGAATACGATGCGGTAATTGTGGATGATTTCATGTTAATGAACGACAAATGAAGGCCACATCGTGCTAAGTTAGTGACTGATTTTCTTCCCGAAGAAGGAATCACACGAATGATTTGTCCGGCTATCTGGACTATCTATCAAGTTCTCTGTACATGAAACTGATCGATCATGTTTGAGTCCTTCTGGACAGACAAATTGCCGGACACCTAGCTACCCCACAAACTCTCAAGAACTGGAAAGGACTCTCCTGGAGGAGTGGGACAGAAACCCACAGCCCCTCATTAATAGCCGTATTATCTCGATTGGTTGAAAGGCGTTGAACTTTGCCTTTCTGAAAAGCCCTACATCGTACTGAAAACGATTTTCTTTGAAGGAAACACCATTTTTACTTGTTTTTCTCAAATGCACATTTTGTGCTTTTTTTCTCTTTTTGTACCCAAATACTCATTTAGACCGCTTTAAAAGAGGCAGATAATGGCAAGTTTATTGCCACAAATTTAGACTGAAAAATTTAATTAGGATGAACTAATGTGGGTGAATGTAGATAGATTAATAAAGAAGTAAGTTAAAAGTACAAAAGTGGATTTATAAAATAATGCTGAGTAGCAATGAAGCTCTAAACCAAGTGTGAAAAGAGATATGTTGCACTTTAGAGTTCCTGTTTCAAATCCTTCATTCAGAAACTTTTTCAATTTTTAATTATGTAGAATTTCAAAAAAAAAAAATGTCCTGGCACATTTACATTTCATTTCTCCCATTTAAAGTACATTTCTTCACTTTTTGATAATTAAAGTTGAGAAAATTAAAACTGTTTCTTTTTATTAAACGTTTAACTTATCCATAAATTTCTGGGGTGTGTTTTTCTAAGCCAAATTTCAAAACTGAATTTAAATTACAACCGTTTCACTTTATTACATTATTAACATCACATTTATCGTTCGTTCAAGAAAGTTATTCATAAAATCTCTTGGAAGGCATTCAGATTGATTTTAAAACTAATGAACGAATCAATAGCCAATTATTCCTGATGTAGTTCTATTGCCATAGATTAACTAAAAATAAATTTAGCTAGAAAAGCTTGTAAAATACATCGTCATAAAAGTTTTAATTAAATATTTTATCATAAGCGAAAAATTGTATTTTGATCATCCTTATTTTAATTCTTGACTTTCTACCATTAACATAAAATCAGTTATTCAATTTGCTAAATTTACGAATTCCTTTAATATTTGAATGAAGTTTATGAATTTCCTTCGTTTCTAGTGAACGTATTTTCAACAACCTGAGGAAATATTGTAAAGAAATATTAGAAAGCATTTAAGATGCATGCAAGCAATCTAATTGTATCTAAGCATTAACCCTGTTGTTTAAAACACGGTCTTATACTTCCTTTCATTAATAGATTTTATATAGAGAACTTGCTGTTTTTAACAGAAAGTCATCTCTCTATAGCCACAATTTCAATCCTATCATCGATCTCATTCAATGTTTTCTGAGCTTGTTGATCTGAGCTACTAATTTGCCACTTCTATTTTAGAGCCACTTCAAAGAATTAATACATTATAAGCATATTATTCAGGCCTTTTAGTAGCACAAATTGAAAAGCTTTGGGAGAATAAAAGTAAGATATTGAAATTTCCTATCGGTATGAAACTTTAATTGAAACTAAGTAGCTTAGGTTTAATAATGGCATATTTTTGTAATAAATTAAGAGATATTTTGAATATTTGGAGAGCCCATAAAAGAAAATCTATATTGCTAATGGGATTAGATAAACTTTTCCAATAAGAATCTTTAGGGTAATGTACATCGATAATAAACTATGTTATATTTAAATCAGGTTTCAGAGAATATTTCACAGAATGAATAATTTAAGATTTTTCTTATTCACAGTGGTATTAATAATTACAAATTTATGCCGTAACTTTACTGAATATTTGGGCTTAATATGAAAAGATGCAGAAATAAGTTACTTAAAATAATTTAATTAAGTTATTTAGTAAATAGTTAGGTTTTCATAAGGTAACTAATTTTTATTTTTGTAAGATACATCTTTTCATAATTCATGAAAAGGAATGGTGCAATAGATTTTGTTGTACAAATTAGGTTAATTTATTTCCTATAGATATTTATTATCACTAAATGCATGATTAAAATAGACCTTATAGGCGCTTGAAATTTCTGCCAATTATAACTGCATAGTGAAATTTCGAGATATTATTTAAGCATTGCTACAAAATTTATTTAATAATATTTTGAAAAATGTATATAGCTATTAATCACGCATGTCTAGAAAATAAAATAAGTTTTATTATTAAAAAACTTCTAAAAAAATTGTTAAGGTAAAAATTACTTTTGAGCATTATTATACTAACAACTAATTTTGGAATATATCAAAAATTCTAATAATCTAAACTTTTTTCTGTACAATAAGCATCAACCTCTCATAAGGTTAATACTTAACAAATGCGTCAGCTGTAGGATCTATGATCTTTCATGCAGAGTATTTTAGATGATTCTCAGTCATACATGCTATAATTTTCAAATTGTTAGCCAGCCTATAAGCCTATAAAGATTGAAAGTTGGAGTACTATCATATCGAAATTACATTATTGATAAATTTCATATTAGAAAAATGACTGTAAAACACAAGATAATACTACAGAAAGAAAATGTCATATATGAATGCGGAGTTATTGCATAATCAGAAAAGAAAATTCGAAGACAAATTGATAATATGTTACCGTATACTTTTAGAGGACAAAAGTGATTATAGTTTGTCATTAAACTTCAACAAATGACTACCTTTTTAGTTTAATAACAAGTTTGAAGTGGAGTTATATTCAAAATGTGATTGCATTCAAGTTGTTTGAATTGAATATATTTAATTTAAATATCATTTCTTCTTTTTTATACAATTTTCAATTTTATACGATTTTCAATTTTTCAATTTTATGTATTTTAATTTTTTATTTATATTCATCACGATAAGGCCTTAATTTTTAATTTTACATTTTGTGTCACAACAAATAAATTATTGGAGTATTATCAATAAAATTATTTGAAGTTAAAAAAATTGTAAAGTAAACCTTTGTTTTGATTTTTTAATTAAATGCAATCTGAAGCTTTAAATTTAATTTTATTATACATTTATTTTCAGTTCCTAGAATTTATATATTAAAATTGGGAATAATCTTTTATAATATTAATATATAAATATTCATTCACAGTCAGTCAAGGATTCAGAAACAGAACTCATGACAAATAAATTGGAAACATAAGAATAATGTTAAAATGGTGTGTGTGTGCGTGCACGCGCAATAAATTTGAATGAAAAATCATCATTGCTTGATTTTTAATTCTGTAAAATTCGAACTGAAATTGCAAAACAAATGCCCTAAAAAACAAAACTTCATCCCCAAATGTACTATTAAGGAAAATTTAGTTGTAATAGATTAAACCATCAGGTTGTAAAGACCGATTCTATTTAAATATGTATTATTTTGTAAGCTTTAAAATATTCTAATTTCATAAGACAGAGAAATTATAAAATTTCATTTTTTTACATATTTTCTGCTTATTTAATTTATTACTGGGGAAAAATCTGTTTTATACTATCTCGTTGTTTTTTTTAAAATCATTTTTAAGGATAAATCATATTTTTTATATTACAATTTTTTATCCCATCAAATTCATTAGTACATTTTAAATTTTCTTTATAACTAACAAACATTTTGTTCTAATTGTCACGTGCATTTTTTGGTAGAATGAATAACAAATAAAATACTTTGTTCAAATGACTGGTTAAAATGAAACTATTTTATTTTTTATTCTAATTCTTTATCGCGGTTCTTTTCATCATTAATCAAGAATTCCCTTGACAAATTTAAAATGAGAAAAAATACTGATTTTTTTTCTTTAAATCATCGTTAACATTTATTGTTGAATTTATTATTTTACCAAATAAGTCACATTATGATTCTTTTATACACTGTTAAAGTGAAAAAAATGATAGATGTTCTTGATTTTTCTAATTTTAAAAATTCAAATCAAAAACTGGAATTCCTCAAAAAAATTATCAAATAAAGATGCTAAGAATTCGCTGCTATCGGTATTTATATGTTTCATTAAGATGCATTATTTATCTTATGGAATTTTTTGCTGACAAATTCCATTCTATTTAATTTTAAACGAGATCTTTTTTTCATTTCAATCTTTTCAAGTACTCAAATCTAAATGTAAGAAACATTTTCTTTCTATTTTTTATTCATGCATGAGTAGGTTTAAAAAAACATTTCTTTCGTACATTTTTGCTCGGATTTCAAAGACTCTTTTTTAATTTGCTTATGATGCTGAAAGGGAGCTCAGAACAATCATTTTGATTTTTCTTTTTTGTTGTAGTGTACTTTTCATCGAAAAAAGTAACAATCTAGTTTTAAAAAATGCATTCATAATATATAGCTCTCAACTTTAAATCAAGGATTTTGAACAGAATTAACATTGTAAAAGTTCATAACATTGTTGAATAGGTATATTTATTTATATTTTAGAATCTGGTAGACTAAATATTTCACAGCTCGTGCACTTATATTTGTTTAAACTTCTACTGTGTCGAGGGTGAACTATGATCATATAAATCTGCCCAGTATTTGACTTGTAGATTAGAAATCAATCTCCCCTCCCCTCCCCCCCCCCGATAGTTGTTGATTCAATTGTGCAAATGTTTATAAGGAAGCAAACATGTATTGGAATAATACTCTCCGATTAAATATGTTTCAAGGCTACCAGTTTTCTAAATGAGAAGCGCAGTGTCATTTTCCCATAATGCCCCTCTCTTCAAAACATTGCATGCGAAATGAAATTTACAAAGCTCATTTTGAATGCTACTTGCCGTGAACTTATTAATGACCATTAGATTTTTATGAAGGTTCTTCTTTTCCAAAGCATCATGTCACGATATCAACTTAAAATTCAAATAGTTGAATTATTGCTAAGAGAGCATTTATAAATGTGATATCAATTTTTATTTAATTTAATATGATGCGAAAATTGTTTGTATATTACCTATAAAGATTTTCCTGTTTAAAAAAAATAGAGAGTAATTAAACTAATGTGATATATTAATAAACATATTTTTAAACATAAACAATTAATTTTTATGTAGAGACATATCTTGGATTCATGGAAGGATTCATTTTTATGTATACAAAATCATTGTGCATTACTCATGTAAAAATGTAAGTAATGAACATAAAATTGCAGAATTGTTACCTTTTTAGGACGGTGGAAAACTAGATTAATACTTATATATGCCAAAGATTTAACAGATTTCAAAGCAAAGTGTTAGAAGTTAGAGCTTTTGCTAATTCATTTCCATGCATAAATGTATTAGAAAACTTGTGTTTAATTAGGAGGAGTATATAAAATCCATTATTTAAGACATTTGTATTGACAAAAATTGTAATAATAATTTATCAGATTTATCGAAAGTCTCACATTTATGTAGAAGTGTCTAAATCAGAAGAAAACATTTCGACACGTAGTTTATTTTGTAACTACAATCTATTTAGCAAAAAGTGATCAATATTCAACCTGAAATTAGAGTAGAAAATATTTTCCGACATTATTTTAAAACAACCTTGGAGAACTCTTTTATGGGCAACTCATTATAAAATAGTGTTTTCTAAGTTAAAAAAAATTAAGGATACTCATTTAAATGCTGCTTTTACTCCCGAAAATTATTTGCTGAAAATTTAAATGTTAATTTCTTAATTATGAAAAAGTCAAATAATAATCCGAAATGATATTTTTATATATATTTGTATTCATTTCTATTAAAGGGATAATTGTATCAATAATATCATGAAAAAACCTAGCAAAAATCAAGTACTTAAATTTCATTTACTATACATTTTCAAAAAATATATGGTACTCTTCTTGGTGTTGCCTTTAAGCTATTTATAGAAACTAAAACAGAAAACTACATTGAAAATATTAAATCTTTTTTAAACATTTACCACGTTCCTGAAAGAGAATAAAAGTAGAAATAGAAAAATGAGAATCTTGAATTACTTATGGACCGCCGAGGAGAGTCAATTTAATTATCAACCTTCGTAGACAGGTTAGAGGATTTTAACGCTCGATAGCGAATGCAAGAGAATGTATGTTGGTTATCTTTGTCATTCAATGTCAGCAAATGACAGTTCAATTTCTGAGAAGATAGCGACTTTATCGTTATTAATGTATTCATCGTACCAATTTCTAAGCGAATGATTCCATGCTGTTCTCTGCGGACTTCTGCTGTCTTTTACAAGCTCATCTATTTGATAATTTCATATATCACCCTCCATTAAAGCATAGGAAGGTAATTATTTTATGCATTTCTTCATAGAAAAAAAATGATCAATTAGTTTCTAGCCATCAGGCTTCAACCTTCTTCATTCGACTCATAAAAAGTTTAAATTAAGCTTATTATTATACAGACAAAAAAAAAGAATGTTTGAGATTTTGTTCTGTGATGTTTAACCAAAGGTAACTCTTAAGTTTATAAGATTTGAGCATCTTTGAGAATTAATAAAATGTCAAAACACAAAATTTTAAAATTCTTTTGAATGTTAGTAGTCCACAAGCAAATACGTTTTCGTTTTATACGTTTTTTACTTTGAGACCAGATAAAAATCAAATACATATTTTTTCTATAGCATTTTAGAAGGGAGCGGTTTTTTTGCGAATTTTATTTAGTAAAATATTCTTTCAAACTAAGTTAACTTCACTTTATTAAAATATGCGTCGTAAAGATTAATTTAATATCCTGAAACTTCACTCTTGTTAAAAATATTCAAATATTCATCACCTTGTAAAATCCGATAAAAATTTAAATCGTTTGAAATACCGCATTTTTTCTATTTATCTAACAATCAGACTCATGATATTATATATGTGAAAATAGAAAGATAATTCAGTGCATATTTTTTTCTTTAAATGAATTATCCATTTGTATCTTAAACTATTAATGTCATTAAAATTAATTCCAATTTAGCTTTTGAAAAATATATTTTATCTCATATTTCTTCAAATCTTGCCATTGTATTTTATCTTCAGTTCCATCTTATCAACTTAAGAAAAAAAGCTGATTATTCAAGAAACTTAAAATTATTAGTTTAAATGATTATAAATTAAATTGCATTTATTATTTGGGGAAAAAAGAATGATTAGGATAATTGGTTTTTAAAATATATTTATAAATTAAATATAGTTTTTATATATTTTAAATAACCGTATTAAGTATCAAAAAATGAATTCAAATTTGTAAAAAGAATTCGTTCTTATTTCATTTTTGAGATAATACTGCATTTAAATCTATATTCATAGTTTTTCTATTGGTTGATATATTCTTCTTCTAAATTTATTAATTATTTTATAGCACTATTGTAGCTGCATTTATTGTAATATATTGAATACAATGTAAAAAAATCAAATTTTGTTTCATTCGTTTAATTGGTGTATAGAGAATTTCGAAAAATATTCAGCATCTTTAAGCGATTGCCTTCTGTTATCTTTACATGTTTTGAAACTCAACAGAAAATAAATAAATGTATTGGATTAAGGATATATAGTGTATAATTAATTGAAGTTTACCTGATAAGAACTAAGTAAAGCCTTAATTATAGGCAATTACGTAGTCTTCGTATATATATGTTTTTCAGATCTAATTATTCCTGCTTTCAAGGTATCAGAACTGACGATACTCTATCATACATACTAGAACAAATTAATTATAGACAAATTTAAAACTAGACAAATTCATTTCAATTATTGGTATTACGAAATGTAGAATATGTATTGATATCGAATCGATTAAAATTAAAAAGAAATTTTCATTACCATAACAATTCCTTTAATGAAAATTGATATTAAAATATTATTTACTTTTGATAAACATTTCATAATTTTTATTACACTTGAGTAGATTTAGCAGAGCTTTTATTTCGACGGAGCTCTTCTCGTCGATGGATGTTGAAATCTAAAAAAGTATATATAGTCTCTTAGAGACTGTTTTCACAGTTTGATGATATTTAAAATTACGAAATCTGTCCAAAAATAGTTTTAATTTAATTTTGAAAATAGCTATTAATCTTGCTTACTTATACACCGAAATAAACGTTTATTCTTCTTCAGTGTTCTAGAGTGCCATTGTTGATTTAAAGAGGTGTTTTTCTTTTTCAAAGGATATATAAAAGCAATTGAAAGATTCGAAAATAAATTAAGAAAATATCTAAAACAAAATGTAATAATCAAGATTAATTTAGCCTTAAAGCGCAAACAGTATTAATTAATTTATTCAACGTCGAGCTAAGACTTTAAAAAATGAATTTATACATTTTTTAATTATGGAACGATGTTTTTTTACAAATTTCTATAGTTACCTCATTTTTGTAAATAATTGAACGTTGGCATAAAAAAAATTTCCCTTAAATGTAAAGAACACTTAATTTTAATTGGTAATTACCTGAAATAAATTATTATTTTTTTTCAAGCAATAGAAATAATTCGACGATGTTTACAGCAAGAATTTTTCGGCATGATGAAAAAAGTTCGCTATCGTGCGAAGGTGAAAGATTCTAATACCCCTTCAATCTCTGTCAGAAAGTAAGCGGTCATTATTTTCGAGTGGGATCTTCATTTTATTTGTGGTTTTTAAGAAGAAATTTATATCCATGAAAGAACGGAAATTATCAAAGCATTTAAATTCTTTCATCCTGAGTTTGATATTCTTTTGTTATAAAAAGGAAGTGCTTTGGACAAACTGGTTTAAAATTCCATTTTCAACTTTCGTTTTAATTTAGATAAAGATAAATCTGATTTATTTCAATCTAAGATTTCTAAATCTGAATAAACCAAGATAATATTCTATTAGTGAATATTTAGATATTAGAAATTTTATTCTGTATTTAATAATTCATTTTTTACATTTTTCTTTTTCTATGAATTATGGCGAAAGCTATTATATACTGCAATAGAGGGATCAATCAAAAGAACTGCATTGTTATTTGTTTTCTTTGCATCCTCTATATTGGTTTTATCAAAATAAAAAATGGCATTAAAATTCGAATCTTGTCCCAAATGAATTACCGCTATTTATTTAATAAATAGTTCTTAGAGATTTAAACTTACAGCCTTAAAACTTCATCGGTTTCACTAAATTTGTGAAAGGACGTAAAGCCAGTGAGTTGTACGGTGAGTAATTATTCTTCATCAATCTAATAAAAAAAACTGTGATCGTGGCTGGACTTCCGATGTTTGTGAAGGACATTTTGTTTCTTATTTCAATGTCGCTCACTTCTATTTTCGGAGTCTTGTGATATTATAAATGGAGCTCTCAAAGTTGACACTGTTCTCAACCGCCACTTATACTAAAATTAAAACTTTTCATCCTCTTTAGAGATTAATTTTTCCAACGACAAATTGAAATTTTTAAAATGTCTTGGGAAAAAATAAAAAAAAGTCGAAGATAAAAATAGAAACTTTCAAAATATGAAATATCTCAATCATAGACTTTTTTTATTAAGTTTTAAAATTTACCTTTTTTGAAATATTAAAATCCAATTTTACTACCAAGAGTACTTTGTCTATCAAAAATGAAAATTATTACCGATTCTTGGGAGAAAATGATTGACATATAAAGGTAGGTTTAATCATTCAATGTAAAAAAAATACTTCTGTATTTCGAGATATATATTTAAATTTTTTACTAACATGAATTTTAAACTAAAAGGAGTAAATATTACTCATTTATTGAGTGTTTATCGTGATGTATCGAGTATTGGTTATCAGTAATGATAACCTATTAATGATTGACCAAATCATTCCTTTAGACGGTAATCCTTTGAGATTTGGTATTTATTCTTACTAACAATGTAATTTGATTTTGAAAATAAAAAAATGCTCACCATAGTCAGCAGCAGAAAGTCACAAAATCTATTTAAACATTTAATAATTTATTATTATTTTTAAATTTCTTTCCTTTTCTTTTAATTTAATTTTGGGAAACATTTCGTTAATAATGGATTTTTATGTGACGCACATCAATATACACAATTATAATTATCTAAATATATTTGAATTCAGTTACTTTTGTGGTAATACTTTAAGAAATGACTGCCATATAAAAGGACAATATTAACTATGGGGAATATAAAAAAGCACATTTTTTAACTTCGGGTTTACTTCTTTTTCTTTTATCGAGGCTGTACTTTTATTATTTCTTAATTATTATTTCGGGGGAAAATCTATACAAATTCTGACATGATATATTGAAATATGCATAGCAGATTACATTTTAATCTTTTATTCTTATTATACTGATTACACATATTCACTAACCCACTCTTATTTCTTTACATTATTATATTTCACATACGGTGAAAAATAAAATTCTTGAAATTTACTACTGAATACTTGAAGTAAACAATGAAATACTCGAAATAATTGAGAACTTTTAATAAAGTATTTTCAGCAGAAATACGCAATACTTTCTCTCCATTTCGAATAAATTTACTACTGTGTACTAATGAATTTTGTACAGAAGTCGAAACATGTTGCCTCAAAATGGCGCTAGTCATAGACAAGTGTGTTGACACAGTCAGCAAATTTTAAGCCGAGGGTGCTTCCCTTGTTTCAAGTAGCGCCAACTAGAGTTAAGAACACGTCTTAGCTACTCATGCATCCCATTCGCTTGTACAGCCCTTTTTTACAGGGGGGGGGGGGCACACTCACACATCTCAAGGATTTCCAATTATCTATGATCTCAGAGAAAATTGGGAACCTGTAAGATAATTAGAAATTTCCAGTAAACAAGATAATTACCTAAAAAAATTATTGCGGAAGAAGGTCCTTATTTGTTGAACTACATAAAATTTTGGAGTAGTACATAATTACGCTCCCTTAAAATTGTAGAATTGTCCGTGAGATGCGATTATTTTCAAATGAAAAAATTGTTATATTCTGTAAAATCTCTTCTCTTTAATTTTTTTTTGTACTAATAATAACTTTTATATTTAATAAAACATTATTGGCAACAAAATTTATTTTGATAGATATTAAAATTCAAAGTCTTTGATTTTCAATTAGAATATTTATCTTCAATTAAAATTAATTAAGTTTTAAATTCATATTAATGAGGTCAGAATTATATCAATTCCTAATTAAGAGGATACCTCAATTTTCATTTCAATAAAATCAACTGAAAAAATAAGCCTATTTTAAATTATAATTTTCTGATTGGAACTCAATTATAAACTCTTAAAAATAGTTAATTAAAACTTAACTATATTTAATAGAATTTTCTTCATATTAATTATTTGAAAATTTAATTTAATAATTTTAAAAAATATATAATTCTCTTTGTTCGCATTTTAATTGGCTGAAAAGAACATTTTTACTCTAAATCAAAGAACTGACATCCTGAAGGATTAAACTTCTTTCCTGCGAAGTGGAGAAAGTCCTTATTGCCTATCTAAAACTCTTTTTGCTGAGAATGAATATGCAAATTCTTAGATAAAAAGATCATTTTGGTTTTCCTTTGCTGTAGAGTGAATTTCCTTAATCTTTTTGTAAAAACTAAATATTTTAAAATTCTTAAGGCTTAAAATTAATGAGACGTTTCAATTCATTTTTATTACTCGACACTTTGATTTTCATATATGGAATCGATATTTAAATTCAAAATGCTTTAACTAAACAACACGAATGCTACTGAGACTTCAATAGTTGTGTTCAGCTTTCAAGTTCATTAAGTTTTTATTGCGAAATCTTCGCAGGTCATGAATATATTTGCATTTTGCAGATTCATAGTTTCATCAGTAAAAAGAATAGAATTCTTAATTCAGAAAGATCTTAATAGCTTTTAGTTATTCATGCATTCTCTTTTAGCAGTTTTTATCTGAATAGAAAGAAATGCAAAAAGGAAAAAAGCGTATTCTAGAGTTTTATGGTTAGAAGATATTTGAATTATTGGCTATTTCAGATATGCGGGGAAAAATTCTTAGCCTTTTCCCGAAGATACATAGCCATTGGCAAAATTGAACATATAGTAGATTTCCTAACTGCTATTTTAATTTAAAATATTACAATTAATTTATAATACTCGGCATTTAAAAATAAATTAGATTTTTATGTAATTCATAAGATATGAATTTCTGTGATTTAAAGCTAACTTTCAAAATTCAAATAGTTTTCTTAGTTAAGAAAATAAATAAAACATTGAAAACGCTATCTTCTTATTATGTTGCTCTGTTAAAAGTTGTAATTATTAAAAGTATATATAACTAACCGTCTAAAAGTAACTAAATCTTATTAATTAAAAAATTTAATTATAAAATTTTAACATTGGATTTCTTTTAATCTTATGACATAATATATCTAATTGAAATCTTATTATGCACCTTTTCCCGGTGGGGGGGGGAGAAAAAATTTGAAATGTTTTCTTAAATATTTGAAGAAATGATGCATTGATTTTTAAAAAGAAAAAAAAATATCTAGAATTCCAACTCTGACCTTTCTTAATTTTCCTCAAAAATCCTCACAAATAATAGTAATAATTGAAAGGCATATTTTTGTAATTATTTTTAAAGGGTGATTCCCAAAGGAAAAAAAAGTATAATCAAACAAGTTATTGCCATATCAAGCAAGCCAAAATGTAAAAAAGAAAGTTCGCATAACGAGCACACCAAAATGTAAATGTAACTCACTTAACGAATGATGTTGCGTAGAACGAGCGGTTCTTAGATAAGTGGCTTTCGATGCTAGAACAGTCTGCGTGAAGCACTTGTTTGAAAACAGCACTTATAACTACATGGATGAAATTTTGGGCGAATAGTCTGTTGAACTCAGAGAGATTTGAGCAAGTCCTTATAGGTGATATTTTGTATCTAAGAATTTGGTATCATATGTGAATAGCAAGCAACGGCCTCAATAAGCTGGAAGAGGAACATAACCAAGACTACTTTAAAGTTATGGAGTTGCATTCTATGTCAAAGCAAGAAGCTGTTTAGATTCTTTTCGTTGAAAAGCTGTTTAGAACGATTTCATAAAAGCGGAAGAAATATTAGATGCAACAGAGTAATTCCTTCCCGTGAAATAAAGGAGATAATGGAATCATTTCAAATGATTCCATCTCTGAGTTCATAAGGCTGCGATACTACACGTTATAAATTCATTTAACGATAATGAGTAACGATAATTGTTAACGATTTCAATCAATTAATGATGTTTCTGCTGCTCGAATTTTGTAGCTCAGCCAAAGATAAATGTCTTTCGAAATTTTCTTATGAACAAATCATGCATTATAAATAATATCATTATAAATTTACTTTAAAAATTATTTTCGCAATTAGTTAGATTGTCCTATTTCAAAAATTACTAAGGAAAGATTCGAAAACGAATTTTGCTGACAAAGCGAGCATTCGCTACATAGGTTATATACTTATAATAGAGCTCAATGTGTGTGTGTGTGTGTGTGTGTGTGTGTGTGTGTGTGTGTGTGTGTGTGTGTGTGTGTGTGTGTGTGTGTGTGTGTGTGTGTGTGTGTGTGTGTGTGTGT
>JAOUZG010023330.1:5960951-5972020 GCA_026289955.1 Argiope argentata
TGCAGGCGTGTGTGTGTGTGTGTGTGTGTGTGTGTGTGTGTGTGTGTGTGTGTTTACGTGCGTGCGTGTTTACGGGCGGGCGGGTGGGGGTTGGCGCTCTGCAGAGCAGACCGTTACACCTACAGCTATCAAATTTGTTACATGTATACCTTGGAGGTCAAGAATGTATACCTAGGAGCACCATTTTTGAATTTTTAATCAGAATTTTAATTATTAATTAATGACTAATTTCCGTGCCTCATTGCCAAATGAGTAGGGCTTTAATTTTTTTTTCTCACACAAACAAGGTTAGATATGTTTTCGGCCGATTATTTCAAACGATACTGTTTATTTTCTTAATGTTTGATGCATTTAAAACTGAACAACATTAATTAACCGACCTTTTGGACTGATTCTGAGGTACTTTTGAATTCAAAAAACCGAATAAAAAACAGTAAAATAAAAGAGAATAAAGTAATTAAAAATTTCTAATCTGCCTTAACTCAACTGGCGTAGTAAATTCACGTATTTGCGTTAATATAACTGGGGTTGAAAAGATATTCTTTAAGGCCAATAAGGTTTAAATGCTCAGCAACACTATTTTCAGAACTCATACTAAAAAAAAGGTGTGTGTTTTTAGTAAAAAATGCAGAAATAATTATAGTTGAATCATTTTCATTTTAATTTAAAAAATATCTTCTACGGGAGCTAACAGAAAATTAGAGCGATTCATATTACGTTGTGGCTGAAGGCCTTTATGATATTATGAGTAAATTATATGACACTTAAAATTTGATGAAGAAGCTTTTAAAATAGGAGTTAGATAAATAATTTTTGGTGAACTAGCCGGTCGTCAAAGGCGGCTATATTCCAATTGATGACATATGAATGTATTAATTCTATTATAAAATATATCGCAATAAATATTTAAAGAATATACATGATACTTAAAATAAGATGAAGCAAATATGAAAACCTTGATGAAAATTATTTAATTAGATTTGGAATTTCCACAATATGATGTGTTCATTAATTAATTGAGTTACTAAAAATTACAATTATAAATTTATAAAAAAAAGGAAAATAATTTTTAAATTTTTTCAAATTAAAAAATGCTAAACAGTATTATTAGTTATTTAGTCGAAAGAATATTTAAAAAAACTATTAAAGAGACTTTCGTTATCTTTTTAATATCACATATGGAAAAAATTATATTGAATCTTAATTAAAACTAATTAAAATAAACTTTTGAAAAATTTTAAGTTTTAGAAAATTCAAAAATGTAATGAATTAGTTCCTTTAGTCGAAATTTAAGCTTTAATATTTTTTTGTAAATTAATGATCAATATAAAATCCTTTTTAATAACTTTTTCTCTAGTTAAATAATTTTACAAAAGTTATGAACATTTCATGCATTTAAGAATAGTTTTATAAAGAAATTTTTCGACAATCTGTTGTTATATTTCCCAAAATTTTCTGAATGTTATATATTTTGCAAAAATATTTATGACTCTTTTTATATTCATGACAAAATATACGCAAGTTTAACCCCAAATTGGAACAAACATCTATTTCTGTAAATATTACACATGGGCATATATTTCCAATCATAAAATTACATTAATTATGAGAGGCAAATGTATGAAGCCATTTTAGCTTTGTTGGAAATCAATAATTAAAATGTTAAAAATTAAATTTTAATTGATTATTTGTTAGTTTGGTTTATTAAAGCTGCCTTAGAAAGCTAATGAAATAGCTTTCAATAACTCGCAATAATTTAGTATTTTTAATTACGTTTCTTTCATTATTTAGGATTAAGCGATATAAAATCCTAATATAGGAATTAATTGTTAATGTTAATCGGATTTAGGAAGATTCAGGAGTTATAGATGTTTTACAGGAATGCATTTCTTATATTATCTGTCTGGATTTAAAAGGAATATTAGGAAACTAAAAAGGAGATTTTAAAGACATGACAAATGTTATTTTTAATTTATATGAATGCAAAGGTTTGATGAATTTTTCAATAAAGAGAACGCATTATTCTGAATGTATTAAAAAATATAATACATTATAAAATCTGCTGTTATTTAAGTTAATTGTGTTTATTTGTAGACTATCTTTCTTTAATTTCAATTCTGGCTATGCATATAGCTAGTGAGTACAGCTTAGTTTAAAATGAAAAAAAATTCGGGAAAAGAATAATTTAATTTTGTTAAATGTAAATGTTTGAGATTGTTTTCCATAGCTCAGCATTGTTTCTTCATTATCTCTTCGTCGCAATAATATTTACATGCTTTTAATATTATTCTATTACGGACCGTTTAAAAACTTTGTGAACTTTTCAATAATATAGTCAAAAGAAAGGTGGATGCGACTGTAAATAAAGCGTAAATAATCTTTAATGCAATTATTTGAATTTCACAACATGTTTTCTAATAACATTGACAGCATAACAATTGCAAATTATAAATTGAGCTTTTAAATGTCAAACTTAAATGTTAATTTGAAATTAATCTTTTTAACTCTGCATGAAAACAAATCTGGAAATTTATTTAAAAGTATTTATCTCTGTGTTTCGTAATTCTTCGTTAATTAAAATCTAAACAATTTATAAACAGGAACTCTTCCAAGCATGTCTCGGTACTGAATCCATTCTGCTCTATAAATATTTAGTGCAAAATATGAAATATCACTTTTACGCTGTTTTTCTTATTCCATTACACTTTAATCTCTGTCTTTTATTCCGGATTACTTTTTCATTATTTGCAGAAGCATGCTTTATTATAGAATATACCAAATATGTTATTTCAGCATGATGAATCTTCAATTTATGAATTGTTTTGCAGCTACCTACTTTCTAGTCCATTACAATGCGAAAAAAAAAACATTACTAGAAAATGGTACATTTCGGAAATAACATCACTAGAAAATGATACAATTAGGAAATAACATCCTCAGAAATTGGTACAATTCTGAAATAAAATCATTGGAAAGTTGTACGGAATTTGGAAATAACATTATTCCAAAGTGAAACAATTGGGAAATAACGTCATTGGATAATATGACCTTTGTGAAAGGTCATCGTTACCTATAGATAATAGATAATAATTTTCTAGAGTAGTTCCTAACAAGTAAAGTCACCGAAAGAGATATTTACGAATGGAACAAATTTTATAAGAATATCATTAAAAAGATGAAAATATGTTATACTAACAGCATTATACAATACGCTAAAAAATAATTTGTTAGTACCTTTCTGTATTTGATACAAAAGGAGTAATTCCCATTGAATACTAATGAAATGTACTTTCATTTCCAATTTATAAAATCATTTATTATAACTGTGTTTGAAATAAATCTTCATTCATAGCAACTTCCATTATTTAATAACTTTCTTCATCTTGCCTTATTTTTGAATCAAATTTTGGGTACAAGTTGAATGTCTATTTTATCAGCATTTAAACCAATAAAAATTTACTTTTTTATTTCGTCTAAAACATTTATTGTTATCATTATTATTCATACGGCTCCCATTGGTTTTTAAATGCTAACATGCCATTACTTCAGCTTTTAAATCAATGGAATGTTTATTTGCATGTTTCAGAGGATAAGGAGTTTTCTTAAACAAACTATGACTATAGGGCCAGGAAAAAAGAAAAAAAAATGTATTTAGTTTCATCATTTTTAGTAGCGTATTTATTGACTCAAATAGCAGAAAATTTAATTATCTACTTTCGGAAAACATTTTCTAAACTAAACAACATATGACTATGACTATTTCTAGCACTTCCGGGTGTGCGTGTGCGTGCATAGTTGTGCGTGAGCAGTTGTGTGTGTATAGGGATAGAAACGAAATAAATTGTCTTTTCTTTTGCTTCCAAATATATGTGGTCATTGCTTGATAACACGTTTATATTTTTAGATGTGGAACCAACTCGAATTGATAGTTTCGAGGTCAATGGTACGTCTTATAATTAGTAGGGGAAATGGTAGTTAGAGGTTTGAGGGCTGATGAGCCCCCTAAAAAGGATTGTGACATGTGTGTAGCTAAGTCGTACTCTTGTCCCTAGGAGGAGATACTTGCAAAAATAAAGAGACGCATATCTGAGGCTTAAAATCTGCTGATCGTATCAGCGGGGGCTTGTTCATGACTAGTGCCATTAGTAACAACAACAACATAAGCTTTCATCGCATTCAAATCCATGATAGCAATACCCATTCATTTTAAATGATTTAATCATATAGAAACTGAACCATTTTTTAAAATTTTATTAATTAAAATACCATACACTAATTTTAAATATAATATATTGATTTAAGTACGCTGAAATCTGTAAAATGTGCTGATAATATCTAATATATGAAGAGTTTTAAAGACTCATGTAATTAAAGCAAAAATTAATGTCCTAAATGTTTTCTTGTTTAAAAAGCTTTTCTTAGATGTTACTGCCGAAGTAGCAGTAAAATTTCTCAGAGAAACGCTTAGTTATTGGAATTTCGAGTTGATTCGATGCACCTCCTTTTACTATATGTAATGAGGTATACTGAAATATTTGCGAGGCATCTGTAAGTAGTTTTTTTTTTTTTTTAGAATAAAACTTTTCACTTTAAAGAAAATTCGATTGCTTTACGTTTAGAAATGTAAAATGATCAGCATACTGATGATGATCATAAAACTACATCATTATATGTATATATGTAAATATTCTATACACTGCTCAAAGCAGTTAAAGAGTTTTGTAATACTTGTATAAAATTATGGTATAAGCTTTTTTTGTATAAAAAGAAAGAAGAGAATCAAAAATCCAATTTTTTTTTTCAAGCTTTGCAGTATGCTTATTTTGAGTTTAACGTCAAAGACTACGCTTAAATGCCAGCATATTTGATTTGGCTGTCAACTAAATGTAAGACAAAGTAAAAAATAATGATTGACATTCAATAAGCACGTTGTTTTTCTGATTACGATGTCTCAATGAAGTCATTTAACCGAATAAGAAGCTTGGGGAGTTGTTGGCCGGTTAGAGGAAGTGGGAAGGAGGAAAATGCAATCCGAAGTACTAGAAGCCATTAAAGTTTCACAAAATTGGGATTTCCAGAATCTCGAACAGAATCTTTTTAGATATCGTAAATGCAGGTTGAAGACCAGAGCAAAAGCGCAGACCTGCAGCAACACTCAATGAAAACCGTTATTTAACACTAACAGCCCGGAGACACCAAAATAAGAATGCCACTCTTCTTCAACAGTATCTTCTTTAGGCTACTGGAACCACGGTTCCGAAACAAACTGTCCGAAATCCCCTTCACACTGTACATCTATACGCTCATCGACCAATAGTGTGTGTTACGTTAGCAGAACAGAACGTCGTCCCACCCACTCACCCCGTATCTGTGACCATGATGGTCACTGCATGGTTTGAGAGGCATGCTACGGGAATTTTATTTAAGTATCAAAATATTTACAGTAGGAACAAACAAAAACAAAACTATTTAATAGAAATTACAATAATATAGTATATGATAATGAGTTAAGCCGTTTACAGAGATTTCCGACTTTGAAAAATAACTTGAAACAATTATAGGTTGAAATATAAAATGTGTTAAGATGTACTTATATTCTATGATCCTTTATTTTTATGACACACTAGATGAGGATGCAGATATTAAAATCAGATGGACAATAATTTGACTCGTAAGAATGAAGTGAAGCTCTGTCTGATTGAAATGTATGATAGGAATCTGGGGTGCTTGTTTTATGGGGCGCATGCTGTTTCGTTAGTACTATTTGGATTAGAAGATGCCGTGATATTAGCACTATTGTCTGCATGTTTTTTAAAAGTGTTGTTGTTTGAAAACGTAGATGCATATTTTACTGCTCCATGAAGTGAGGTGAGGTTCAACTGTATTACGAAGTCATTCTTGTTCATGGCTTGGTGATGGTTTTTTTCATATGCTAAGAGATTGTGAGGATGCATTCCATAGCATAATGGAGTGCCATGCCAGTCCAACCACAACTGCACTGGTCACTCTCAGAAAGGTTGAACCTTTTAAGGTAGACAGACACCATTCACGCCCACTGGGAGGGATCAATAGAGCATATGAACTGGAGGAGAAATGAATGGCGCAATATTCTTTTCTATGACACCCCTATGAGTCATACTGATAATAGGTGTATTTTCATCATGCAGGTCGAAGATCAAAGAAAGGACAGAGACTTGCGCCAATGCCCAATGAAGACCGATATTTTGCACGATCTATGACAGAAAGAGGAATGGAATGCTGTAAGGATGATCGCCGATAAAAACAAAAAAACCACCAACCATTTATTTTCTCAATACAATGTATCTCATTAACTTAACTAACATATGCATTGTTTGATATCTTAAAAACTAAACATAAATTGAAAAAAATAATATAATTTTTATCCTGAAATATAAAAATGAAACAAGGAAAATCAATATTTTTATCGATATCAATATTTTTTGCCATCAGAATTCTTCGAGGAATTAACAGAAAATAGTTATAGATGAATAAAAATAATTAGTATTTAATCCCATTACTGAACAAGCATTATTTCATAATTAATTATTTAGCAATTTAGATAACTATTAAGTAATCAACATAGTAAAACTTAATTAAATAGTAACACTATGTTCAGGAAAAAAAGGATTATTATTAAATAAAATTATTTACTAATAATTCCTTTAGTAGTCATTTAAAGTATATTGATTAGAAATAGAAAAAGTTAATAAACCTTGTCTTGTGGAATTACTTATATTTTGATGTCTTTTTAATCTTATAATAAACTAGCCTTTACCCTGGTCTTCCTATGAGTGGAAATTTTGATAGAACTGACGAGCTTATCACAATGTAAAATTTTATCAAACTGTATCATTATGGTGCCATCAAAAACATTTTCAATTTCATCAAAAATATTTTGTCTAAAAATAGATTGTCGTCAAATTTTAGCGAAATGGCCGAATGAGGCGCAAACGGCAGCAATAACGTTTCCAATTGTAAGGTTTCAATGAAAGTTGCTGTAAATAAAAGGATATATAGATTTTAAAAAATCAATTAATGCAAAAAAAAAATAAAAGCACGAGCAAAAATTTAATCGAAGGGAATGGAATTAAACAAAAGGAATACGTACAGCATGAAAAAAAATCAAGCCAATTGAATGAGAAAGATCGAGTTACAGTAACAGAAAAAAATAATGGCAACGTAAACCCAAACAAAACGCAACCAAAAAATATCCAACCTCGCAAAGCAGCAAATGGTTACATATTAAAGTTTAGCTCACATAGCTATCCTAAAAACAATTTATTTGCAGTATCTACCTGAAGTGGAACAAAACAGCAAAACAGTTATTCAAAACCAGTTATTTTACTGATTAATATGGCCAAAACAAAATCAAGTCCGTATTCATTGAAAATACACACAATCAGAACACCCTACGCATGCGTGAATTTTCAACGCAAATTGGACCAAAGCAAATACTTGCATTTTCTACGCTAGTTGAGGTAACGCAATGCAAATTAGAAATTTCCTTTTATGTTTTTTTAAATTCAAAAGTACTTCAGAATGAGCTCTTAGGAATGAATAACATTGCTACAAACCAGTAATTTTGCTCCAGATCACAAATAATGTCATCGCAAAAAAGTTGTTTTATGATTCACCCTGTTGCATGCTGATCTCTTACCGCGTTAGTTATCTCAGAGCTTGGAGACAAAATTGGCTTCAAAATTAGCCACAAAATGGATATTCAAAGTAACTTCAAGGATCCTTTGATAGAAACTGAGAGGTGTCCTGATTGACCCAGAAGGTTCTCATTCCGCCTCCCGGAAACTATAAAAAACCTGTAACAAATAACGAGTCTTCGAGAGGATAGTGAGGCAGTGGAGGACAGCCAGCTTTGTGTGGAGCTCAAGATAGTGCTGAACTGCTGTGTGCAGAGTCCTGTTGATTACTGTCGAAGTAGCGTCATATCGTGTTTGGAGTAGTCAGTCGTGTGGTAGTGAGTCAGCAGCTAAAACGAGGAGACAGTGAGAGCCGTTTGGAGAGCTATGCGAAGTTCTGAGAATCCCTTCTCCTGCTGGATTTCGACTGGCTGCTTTGTGTGTTGTGGTCAATTTCTACTTGTTAACTAATGTCTGCTACAGTGTGCTTGACCTGTGTTCACCTCGGCTGTAAATATTTATCGTCTGTGTGTTCGTGTGCTTTATGCTAATAAACGTCGTCGTTTTTTTCTACTGACGCCTGATGATTTACCGCCATTCACCCATTGTTAAGTTAATAAAAAGAATCAATACATTATTTCATTTACTTATACATATTATCTAAAGGAAATTGCTACAATTTGCTTTCGCGTCAAATGAAGAAAAAAATTTATTATATTGATAAAAATGAGAATTTATAGATAATGAAAGTAAAGACTGTAAAAGTATTAAAGTTGTTTTCATGTGCCCAATCTAGGTATACTTCGAAAGTCAACATAATAACGAAATTATTTGTATCAAAATGGTTCTCCGAAGAAATTGTTAATTAATATTTAATTCATTTTATGGTAATAAGATTATTAAGCTCAATTAATTTCATAGGAATTGGTTTATGTGCACTCTAAGTTTAAGAATAAACAAAACTGCCTTTAATTTTATTAACAGATGCAAAGTGAAATAATTATAAATTATTGTAAACTATTAATTGCTCGAAGGGGATGAAGTGCATTTATTATATTCAAAGTAACAAAATAATATTTGTAATGTAATTTAAAATATGTCTTATGAGTGATAATAGTTTGCCCCAGAATTTAAAGTGAGTATATATTTACTAAAAATTGTTCAAGAACTCTGTCTGATTTTAATTTGGCTTCCAAAAGGCAATAATCTTTTCATTTTCATTTCCCGAAATGATATAAATAACAAGGACACACAATTTCTAAATCCTTAATTCTTTATATATACTACATTAGATTGTAAATAAAATTGAATTCTAACATTTTAATAATTCATAGCAGTGGGAAATGGCAATTCTTTACTTCAGTTGGCTTTTTCCAAGTTTTCAAAGTATTAATCAACTTCTGTAAATTAGCTCTAATTATAGTGGAGTATTTTTAAAGGTCTTCATACATTCTCATACGCTTCCTTAAAATATCTATCATACAAATTACATGAAAAGGTCAAACCAAACCCTTAAAATATTAAGCGAAAGAAAAGGCAAAATTTTAGACGTCTGAGAAAATAATGAAACGTCTTTTTTTTTAAATCAGAATGCAAGTGCTCATATACCCTTTGTAGCACATCAATATAGCACTTACCAAAATCAGTGCGTGGCAAATTCGTATTTCAAAAATTCAAAAACAAAGAAGAAAAGGATAAACATTTTAATAAAATTACTTTAAAAGATAATTTTTGGAATATCCCAAAGACAAAGGGATTTGTTGAGTTTTGAAACAAAACCTCATATTTTAGAAAGAGTATGATTCAGATTAACGTGAAATGAAATGCCTAAATATATGATATATTAATGCTTTATATTTATTATTATAAAATTTAATGATACCTCAAATAAATAGAATTTAGCAAGAAACATTCCACATATATCATTCTATGCTTCGGGTGAAGTGGCTTTTTTTTTTCATTGTTTCTGAATATTGTCTAGCAAGATATATTTCTTAGCAGGACAAATACATTTACACAACTTTTTAGTTGTGTTTACTTAGAGAAGACAATGTAAAGATCAAAATAATAATAACAGACAATGAAGAAAATCGTTCATTGAAAGTAACCTGCAGATTACATTAAATAATCGTCTCATATAATTAAATTAGCCAAAAAAGATGAAATAGACTCATGATGCCTATTAAGTTATTAAAAACTACTGCATTATAAAAAGATTTAGATTAACTGCATTATATTACAGATATGGATTAACTACAATACGAAGTAAATAAATAGCGAAAAAAATCCTTAAAACAATATAATGTAAGAGATTCTTCGTATAACATATAATTTCTATTCATATTCAAATGCATTTATCTTTAAAAATTATTTTGACAAAGGAAAAAGGCATAATAAGTTGATGCACATTACATAAAAAAGTATGTATTTATACATTTGTTATTCTGATTAAATTGTTTTTTAAAAAACTAAAAATCAAATTAATGACATTCTATGTAATCATAAAAATTTGAATCTTTATTGAAATCTTTATTTGATAAGAGCAAACAGGACGAAATTTTTTATAGATGTTATGAAGAAAATGAGGGAGAAAATTAATTGATGCATTATTAAAGGTTTGAAGATAATCTTTCTTCATTTTGCTACCAAAAATGTATGTGAATTGCGAAGTAAAATTCCATTATATGTCCAAATTTCACTCCATTTCATTATCAATCAATTTCCTAAAAGCAAAACTAATTATTGGTTATAGAAGCTGCACACTTTCAGCAGCCTTTCAAATTCTGAATGCGCGCTTTAAATTCGAATCAACATTGAAAGACAGAGCTGTGCAGATTTAAAACCCCATTATTTCGAATTTTTTTAATTTACGGTTCATGTAGAGTAACATTCCGTAAGCCAATTACTAATATGCAAGGATTCTGGTTAGACTTCCAGTGTACCAATTAAGGGAAAATAAGCATAAAAGATTAAAAAAGCCAATAAAAAATAAGCATAAAAAGATCATAAGTAAATCCTGAAATTATCAAAGATTTATCAATCTTCTGAAACAATATCATTGGCAGGGGATCTGCCGAAAAATAATTAAGAAGGAGCAAAAATCAATAAACTGAATGAAGGGCTGAGTTAATTTAAGACAAATCTATTCTTATTATAAAGCTCAATATGTATGTGTGTGTGTTTGCGTTGTACAGGACAGAACATTCATCTATAGCTCCAAATTTGGAACGTGTATACCTTCAGGGCCAAAAATGTGCGCCTTGAAGCTTTAAAAAAATAATTAGAATTTTAATTAATTAAAAATTAAAGGACATTTTCGTGGGTTTTTTTGCTATAACTTCTGAAAACATTACAGTAATATATATATATATATATAAATATATCATATTGATAATTAAAAAAATATATTTATAA
>JAOUZG010023330.1:5987020-6005229 GCA_026289955.1 Argiope argentata
ATTTCTATCGGTTTACAGTTTTTTGCAGTCAGAAACCTTATTACTGCCCGCACCTCGCGGGATTTTCAATTAATGCAGACATTTCAAACCGTCACAGTATCTGAACGGAGCACAACACGAACCTCTCACTAGCACGGCTAGATGCCGACTGAGCTGCGCAACGCTCTGACCCCAAGATGGCCGCGCTAGGCCCGCCCCTAGCGGACACAGACGAAAACGTAATCTACTTTCTGGATGGCCCTCGTATATATATTCAATCGTAACTAAAATACTTTTTATTCATCCAATAAATTTCAAGTGCATTTTTTTAAACTTGTAATTGATGACATTTGATGTTAATATAGTTTCTTCAAATAGTAATTTGTTAATTTTTTACTAATTAAACTTTTAGCCAAAACTCTACTTATCCTCACAGCCAAATAAGTAACAAATTCAGTTTGTTTTTTTCCGTTACCAATTAGGTTACACTTATCATGATTTCGGCCTGTGGTTTCAAACGATTATGTTTATTTTCTTAATGATTGATGCATGTAGAAATTAAACACTGTTAATGAATCCATTTTTTGGGTTCCTTTTGAAGTATTTTCGAATTAAAATAAAACAGAATAAAGAAAATTTTAAAAAAAATTAATTTGTATTACGTTACCCCAACAATTATTAGACAGTGATAGCCTGCTTGTAGGGCATTGGATTTGTATCCGTTGGGCTGCGAGTTCGTGTGGTGGACTGTAAGTCTGTCCTCTATGTTGAGAGTAATTCCACTGCGGGTACTGGGTGAGAAGTGATCATTCCCTATTCCACATATAATTTATGTAATTTATCAGTGGATGAATGAATTAGATATAAGAATAAAGTTCTCTCCGTAAAAAAGCTTTGTGACGTGTGTGAGCTAGAAGTCAGACTTCTGCCCTCGGGTCCTGAGTGGTCCATACCATCAGAAGCTACTGCACCTCTTCTTCCATATTAAAGTTTAACACAAGAACAACATCAATTTTAACTGTTTAATAAAAAGTAACCAAAAAAAAATTCTTTGTTGACCTTAATAGGAATGGACATTTCTTTTTATGCTACTTGTTTATATTTCTCTAGAATGAAGTATTTTTCTAAATACTTTCCAATATAAGTAATTACAGCTTATGCTCATATATTTGGGCTTTTTGTTTAGTTTACATTGATAAAAAAAACGTTTTAAATTTCATGGCTACTCACAGCTAATTTAATTTATTTCCGAAAATAGAGAAATAAAAATATCTACGAATAAATAATAATTTTCAAGTTTTCTGATATTTACACATCAATCTCTGCAGTATGAAGAGCATTTTGAACTTGCGATTTCGGGATCCATTTACTATTCTGATCATCTAGTGTGTACTTATTTTCAATGATTAGTGTTTACAAACTTTGATGAATTTTTTGAATATCGCGTTTTCCTCTTCAATATTTTAATTTCATTAAGTAAAGTCAAGGGAAAATTATTTACCTAAATGTTATATAGCCAATAGATTTTTGCTTCCAAAATACTGAAATAAGAAATACTTGTAAAAAATACCCAAAGAAAATATTTTGTGTAAGAAGCATGATTTGAGCTTATTCCACGGAAAATTGAAATCAAAGCTAGAAATTCAAATAGTTCTAAGATTTAAAAAAAAAACATCTTTTTAGTTTAGCATTTTATACCAGATCTTTGTACTCCATTAGAACAGCACATCAGAACAAATATCGTTTAAGGGCAGAATGTATTTTAATGGGAATAAGTACTTGGGATGTGTGAATTCTGAATTTTTGTGTATTTCAGCAACATAGATTTTTTTTTATTCAAAACTCTTCCGTGAAAGTAATTCATTGAAAAATTTCAGTAGTAAGTTTATGCAACAAACTGAGTGTTCTTCCCCCTAAAACAAGAACTAAGAGAAACAAATATATGAGGAGTTATTCTTCAAAATGTAATTTTAATAGTCAATCACTAATGAATTGAAAATAAATTACTTGTAGTTTTAATCCCCACAGATTTTTTTGATTAATCTGAGTTTTCAAATTCTGATTATCTCATCTTATTTATCATTGTATTTACTCTATTTGATTCATATTCCTTTAATGCACAATATATTTCAATAAGAGTTAGAGCCAGACCCTTTAGACCGGATTTAGACCATAAGACTGGAATTTATTTTAATGTTACCCTTTTTTTCTTTCAAAGTTTTAATTTTATCAAGCACACTCACTGGAAACATATCTTAGAAATTATAACAATTAATTATAAAAGAAATGGCAATTTATTAAACAAAAAACTTTCAATTAGACAGATGAATAGTTAGATAAAGCAATTCTTCCTCTAGGTGACTTTTGAACTGGTGTAACGGGAGTTTTTTTTTTATCATGTCAGAACATGATGTTGTTTTTGGGATGAAGTTTTTGTTGTCAGCAAAAATCCATTGGCAAAAAATTGATATTTTATTATCTGCACGAGCATCCCAAAAAATCAGATTTTAATAACCTTGTTGCCATCACATTTACAAAAGCTCTGATTTTAAAAAATAAGTTAATGACTATACAAAATAAAACCTTAAAAAATGTCATTTTGGGAACGCAATTATATGAAATAAAATAAATAGGAAATGTGATAATCTTTTTAAACAATAAATGCGAGGCAAAGTTTTTTGGATCATTTGCAATACTAAAGTGACTCATTCAATGAAACAATTAAAAGGAATAAAAATATAATTTAACTTGCAAGAGCACGTGGTGCTTGGCCGCTCAAAAAATTATGTTTTGACATAATACATGGAAACATACATATCAGATTTAATTTTAATCTTTTTAAGATGATTGCTTGTGATTTTAACAAGTATGTTACAAAATATTCGGGGGGAGGGATATTTAAACTCCTCTCTTTAATATTTGGCCTTTGCATCTCGTATAAATAGATTCAAATTTCGGTGGATTCTAGAAATATTATTTTATATATTAAGATGCACTTTTATTGGTTGGAACTGTTTGAAAGGGTTTTTTTTGAAATTTCATCACACAAACTTCATTCTGCCTTTAAAAAAGAATTCAAATAAATAAACATTTTTTTATTCAGAAAGGGGTTTGTAAAACATTGAAAACTATACTGATATCATACAGTTTTAATGTCACTTAGGGTTCTTTCAATAGTCATGTGCCTTTAAATTTTTAGTCTGGAATTGAATCTTTGTATTTAATCTGAAGTGTGTTGCTGTATGAATATACAATAGGTTTCAACAATATCTAGAGCAACCAAATCCCCATGAATTCCTTATGTAATTTGCATTCCTTTTTTTCACTTTACATTTTAAGTTTCAATAAAAATCATTGATATTTCTTCTTAATATTTTATTGAGCGAACTGCTTTGTTTCCAGAAATACTATATGAAACAAAAAACGATGGTAATAAAACAATTTTTCAGGAATAGTATTAAACTAATCACTCAGAGAATTGGGAGAAAAAAATCAACAATCAGACCAAAAGATCATGGGTAGTCATAAAGTCTTATTTTTATAGCATGATTTCCAGCGTACGTATTTGCCACATAATAGCAATAAAGACGCACGCACTGTCGAATCTTGATTGGCGCAGTTTAACCAATATTGGCTTGCAAAACCTAAAAAACCAAACCAAACTAAGCAAAACGATGTTTTTTTAAACATTGCGTGCATTTATTCCAAATTTTTATTTCCTCAAAGAAAGTCCCTGCGAAGTTTTCGTGGTAATTTTATGTAACTAATTTCATTATACATTTGAAAAATACAAAAATTGAAAAAATATAAATAAATAATTATCTAATTAACTAGGAACTCTTTATTTGTCGTTTTAAATTAGAACACATTTTGATTTAATCCAGATCTCTAGAAATTCATCAGTACCTAAAAGTATCCTCTTCTACCAGGGAATCAGCAGTATATAAATTGCTCTCAGAAAAAGAACAATACTGCAGTGCTAAATAATTCTATTTAAATAAATAATAAAGATAATAGGTAAAAAGCAAAACAAATTTTTTCTAGTAACGCTTCAAAGAAAGGAATTTCTTTCCAAGTAGTTTGTATTATTTTAAATTAGCAGTACATACCATAACTGTTAAAGGTACATTAACCGAAAATTAGAAATATAAGTGTGAGATTCAGTATATGGTATCTATACCAAAATTATAGGCTCTGTATCTGATTTGAGACTTCCTCTTCAAGGTTAGATTGGTTGGCTGTCAAACAGGTGACAGGTAAGGTCATGGTGACCTGGTGGTAAGGTCTCTGAACCGGTGGGTTTCAGGCCGAAGACCAGTTAAAATCGAAAAACCACAGTGTAAGCCTGCCTGTGCACGTTAAATCTGACAGGTCCAAATGTCCTCCCGTGAATGTGATGAGAGGGTGTGTCTGCTCAGGTGATTTTTTCGTCGTTCGGTAGCGGCTCAAAATTACGAAGTCCATCTGAAACTTGTCCTCCTGTTGCCTTAAAACGAGTATCTTTGTAAAATTTAAACTAAACTAAACTCCCAATTCAAAATAGAACTCTGAAAGGAAGTAAAGAAGAATAAGAATTTAAAAAAATATTGAACAGGAAAGCTCAAGTCTCAATCCATTCTTTAGTCATAAACACAAGATGTTGTGGTGATTCTGCTTTCATCAAGACGACGTCAAGTTTTAAGCTGCGAACTTATGCCAGTGGATTAATCATGCAATGCACGAGGGTAATGAATTTTTTGTCTGTGTTTACAAGATTTATTCTTTTTTAAATGAAGAAGTTATGTTTTTACGCCTTTTTTAAATAAATATTTTGGACAACATTCCTAGTGTCTTAATTCAAATAAAACAAGCTGTTTTGTTCCTAATTTCTACACTAGTAAAGATATTTTGATGAAATTTTAAATAGAAGTATATTAATTTAAAACCAGGATTTACTATACAACATGAATTTATGGGTGCAAGTGACGGAAATAAGAGATGAAAAAAGACAAAGCATTTAATTATGCTGTCATTGACAAGTGAAATATTGCAAGAATTGTTCAAATTTGCATCCTATAGCATCATGTTCAGAAATACATTCCTATTACAATAAATATTTACAAGAAAATTACTACTATTGAAGTTTTCATGAAAATATCTTTATTAATGCAGAAGTTAGAAGTTTAGTTATACTAACGTCTCGTTGTAAAGAAACAATAGGGCTATTTTTGGATGGACACCATAATTTTGAACCGTGATCAGATGACGAGGACAACACCTGAGCTGGCACTATCTCTCTACACTACACCAGTGGAAAGACGTTTAGCCAGTCGGATTTTGAGTGCAACAAACCTTCTTACACAATAATTCTTTGGTGGAAATGGCCCTGAAACCCTAACGGTTCGAGAACAGAGACCTAATCAACGCAGCTCCACAGAAGTTAGAAACAAAACATCTTGTTTCAATTGAATTAAGATAGGCGAATTTATGTCTAGAGACATGGACAATGACCTGGGTTTCCTATTCGAATATCATTCATATCATTGTTCTCTACCTCTACACCAAGTTTGTACCATGAATTTCGAATCACCCTATTAATGTGTGTATTCAAAAACATTAGCTTATCAAGCACACATTTAATAAATTTTGATCTGTTGACCAGAAAATTATTGATTTCTATTAAATTTTTGATCAAATTATCACCAGAAGAAACGATTCAAGATACACACATACGCCGTTCTCCTCTCTATTATTGAAAGATAAGAATAAAATGTGTCACATTACGTAAATTTCAAACTCAAGTACAAAAACCTCTCATATTTGAAAATTGATACTATAGGAAACAGTTAAGAAGAGAAAATGGCAGCTACTTGTAATTGCATTAAGTTCATTTTAGATTCATACATATGATCTTTAAATAAAGAAAATTTAAAGGCTATATTACCTATTATTTAATTTATAATGAAAAAAAGCTTCTGTTGGAGATGTTATTCAATAAATATTTTGCTATGAAATAAAAGAACGTCGAAAACTTGACAGACTTTACTTTAACCATGATTTATTTATATACATCTCAAAGAATTTTCTTGCATACGAAACGGCTGGGGTAGTTCAGGTTAAATCTGAGATCTTGTCTGGCCTCGCACTGTTCATGATACAACAGTAAACTCTAGTTTTTTTTCTCCGTATTCTTTTAAAGTTTTTCTTTATGTTTTGAAACAAATCTTTAAGTATATATTTTCATATTCAGACGATGCATTGTACTGAAAACTTAAGATGACTCTTTCAAAATCACCAGCGAGATATAAATTTCATAGTAAACTTTAAATTCTACAGAAGATTATTTAGCAAGTATATGCTGATATGAAATAGGAATGAATACGAAAAATGAAATAGGAAATTCTAAAGATATTATAAAAGCAACGTTTTTTAAGAATTTATTTATTTTCATACATGCAATATTGTCATTTTTTTATTTAATTTTAATTTTTAAGTTAACTATTTTTATATTTTTTTGCTTTTGCGTAGTGAAAGATTATAGAATAAATAAGGGGGGCATTAATTTCGACACCAATACCCTTTTAACATATAATGACTTGCTCCTTTTAGGTAGATTCCTTATACGAATGCTACTTATTGCTATTTGTTTTAGGACACGACTTAGGGAAAATTTCTATATATATAAGCTTATTTATATGGATACAGATATGTAGTAAGTATTATTCTGTATGCTTCTTTGAAAGCAGATGCGCTTTTATAAGGTTGACGTACTTTTACCAGTATTACTTTTTGAAACTGATTTAAACTACTTAATGACTTCAATTAATTAAGAGAAATGATGACTAAAAATTAATGAAATTTTGTCTTGATTTTGAAATTTGCGATCTCAGATTTCATTTATTTTCTTTTTTTATTAAAACTTGTTCTATAACTAATGATTTTAAAAGATAAAAATTGTTTAATTCGAAATTCAAATTACTAATTTAAATTTCAGCTATTAGATGCAAGAAATCATGTTTCATTAAAATTATATCTTACGATTGAGATTTCACGAAATGAGTGAGGAAAAATTTTAATGGCAGTAGCTTTCTGATCAAATGAGACTATCAATAAAATTTTAGTGTTATAGCTTTATTGTATTTCAAACTATGAAAGCAAATTAATATAACTAACATCTTACAAGTCAACTTTTTTATACGGTTATTAATTTTGACTTTCAATTCTTGACAGTCATTTCAAATGAAAATCTAAAAAAATCCTTTCTTCTTCTACTACCTCTTGAGTAAATCATCTGAATCTTTATATATGAATGAAATGATCAATTGTTTTTATATATGAATGAAATGATGAATTGTTTCGGAGTGTTTTTTGTTTGTTTGTTTTTCGAACGGAAGAATCTTATGGCAGTTTACGCAAAGATTAACTATTTTATAATAGAAAAAAGATTTCCATTTTTATTTTTTTATTTCATTTTCTAAACTAAATGCTTTAAGAATAATATGCGTATAGTGCCTTTGAGCATTTTTTGCCGATTAAAGCGTTTCTTTCACTGAAATCTACATTTAGGAGAATATTAAACTACTGTATTATACATGAAATTGATGAACGAGGCATTCGTTTATTGACAGTGATACATAGATAATAATATTATAAGTTCCTAATAGTGATTAATAATTTACTTAATAGTTACTGTAAAATATAGTACTTACAGTTTGATCTGAACTTCAGAACGTTATTTCATATTATCAAAAAGTAAATTGTGTTCGATTGTGTTGAATTTGTGTCGAAAATTATTTAGATAGTTTCATTATCAATCCGTATAATGAAACTATCTAAAGAAGTTAAATTGAATTCTATGTTCTCGCTTCTTTCTTGAGCGCAAAATATTCGAAGAAGAAAAGACAAAAACATGTTAAAATTGCTAAATAATTCAAACGATTTAACAAAATTTACTTGTAGAAATGATTTAATATTGCCAATACAAGTTTATGAATTAAACAATATTATGTAATTTTGAAATTTATATAGAGAGGTTTATAATCCAATCCTTTTCAAAAATTCTCATTGCATTAATTTTTGGGACATCCAAGGTAAAATTTCATTTCTCACTGGATTTACTGAAAGCTTTAACCTTCATCAATGAAACAGTTATCAAATAATTCTATTTATACTTTTATTCTGGAAATTTATATAACTCCAACAATCTCTCATATATAAAAGCCCAATGTCTTCTTATATTGACATCTGGGTTTCATTTCCCTTATTCAGTCGAAAAATAATCAGTAAAATACGTTCTGTTTGATATTCAGAATCATATCTATTTCCAATTGACAAACTGTTTTTGTCATTTGGATTTCATTTCCCTTATTCAATCGAAAAATAATCAGTAAAATATGTTCTGTTTGATATTCAGAAGCACATCTATTTCCAATTGACAAACTGTTTTCATCCACTTTTATACAGATAAATTCCTTTATATACTTTGATAAAAGAAATGGTGCAATATGCAGGATAACATGAGTAACATGATTAAAAAATTAGAGAGAAGAGTAATTTTTTAATAAGTTTTTTCGATTTATAGCACCTGTTGAACTCCACCTAAATTCTAGCTTACATCCACATGTGAGAGTATAGTATTCTAATGTATTCTGCTGATCATAAGGTGTGCGGCAAAAGTGTCGTTGCACCGCCAAAAAGCTAATAATTAATATTTTAAAAAAGTATTTAAATAGCTGACAAAGGACTAGTTAATCAAAAAAGCTTTTATATGCTTGTGTATTAGAAGCCAAATCAGCCAAGGAAGTAAGGGTGAGGGGTAAGGAATAAAACGAGGGGGGCAATGGGAGCAGGCATAAAAAGAAAAAGTGGAGAAGAAAAGAATAGCCTGCGTAATATTCCACAGCTAGAGTATCATTGGAGCATAATTAGTAAATAATAAAATTTACTAAAAAAAGGATATTAAATTTTGAGAACAGAAAAATAAAATCTAAACTTTAAAAAAAAACAAGCAAAGAGGAAAAGAAAAATAAACAAAAGAAAAATAAGTAAAAAATAAATAACACAAAGTATAGTATGGCACACTCTAAACTATCAGTTCGAAATCATATTACGTCTACAAAAGAATTCTTATATATTCTGTAGTGTACTAATTCCCTTGAAAATTGTATTTCCAAGTCCTAAAAAATTATTTGACTTATATAGAGGCTTTATCCAATTTTTATTATAGCCAGCTTCCTATGCTGTCATCATTGAAAATGTATAGACTGCCGGCGTTCTAAAATGACGCTGATTTTCTTTTAATGAATATCAATGAATATTATAATCATATGAGCAAGAGCAATGATATCGCTAGACAAATAGCAAATTATTAGAGAAACCCAGAATTAACTAATGATTCCCTTTTCCAGAAAGGAAATTTAACACGATTCTACTGTGATTACATAGAGCATAATGTACTCAAACTAAATAGTATGTACACCTACACCTTGACGAAATTGAGTCTGCACTAAGACAGCATCGAGGTAAAAAAAATGGATACAAGTAATTCGATCAACTGAAACTATGCTCTCAGAGCGGAAAATCTTCAAAGCGAGAGATGTCATTTCCATAACTATGACAAATAAGTAATGAAAGGACATGATAAAAATATAATGTTTTATTGACGGCTGATAATTACTTTATTTAGTTCCGAATGCATAATTTATTATTTGCGATAATTATTCTATTATATGAAGAATCATATGAAGAGATGTAATGCTTTCTCTATGATAAATTAGCTGCCTCTAATGGCCAGTTCCTTTATTAGGAATATTTGTTACATTTAATTATAGATAAATCATTTCTCTATAATAGCATTCAAGTACTAAAATTGTGCTTTTGTAGTAAACATAAAAATTCTCTTTTTGTACATGGACTTTTCCAAGAGAAACAGTCTTCTAGCATTGAAATATTTTTAAATGTTGGGTTAATCTAATTTTTAGGTAAAATAAATTCACTTTTTTTTCATTTCTCTCGTAACATTTCCGTTTTCTTCCTTTCAATAATGAAAGAAAATCAAATTTTTGAAGAAACATTGAAAATTGTTTTAGTTTCAAGCAAACAATGCAATATAATCTATTATTGGAAATCAGGTAAAAAAATTTGAAATTCAAGAAAAAAAAAATTGCACGGATTTTCATTTCATATCTATCTTTAATAAGTAATCTTTAAACTTCAATCTAAAACTTTAAAATTTAAAGAGTAATCTTCGTCATTCTTGTATCTTCAAATGGTATTAAATGCAGTTTTATGCAATAATATTTTTGGAAATTCTTCAAATTTGATAACATTTGAAAAAAAATTATCCAAAATGTACAGTATCACCGACTTAGCAGAGCTGAGTTATCCGATTTCTGACAGTGGAAAGTGTTACATCGGTCACTATTCATCGCCGGATGGTCTCCATATTTGGGGGAAGACTGTGTGTCGGTTTCGGTGTGGGATGCCTGTTTTCAGTACAGCCGATGTCATAGACAAGAGGAAGACCTAGTAAGAAGTTCAGGACGCTTTGAATGAGTGGGTCTTGTCATGGACAGAAGAATTCTGGGTACAAGGAATCCTTCAACTCGTTAATCAATGGACCCTTTGTGCTATGGCCCTTTGGTCTTTGGTTTATACTTTGAATAATAATTTTAATTTACACCCATAGTGTCGTTTTGCACCTTTTCCTTTCAACATCTCTTGTAGAAAACATTTTACTAATTCCTATGCTTCGATAATTAATTGCCAAACAATCAAAATCATCTAAAATAAAGATAGATCTGAATTACAATATACATTTTTATATCTTTAAAATTTCTTAGTTTTCTTATCTTCTTTCTACTTTCTTTATTTCTGAGTTTTCTATCTTTAGAATTAAAAATAATCAGAATTCACTATTAGATAAAAATGGGTTACAATACTTCTTCAAAATTCATATTATATAGATATTTATCAATTTTCTTTCAATAATTGAATTCTAATCTATGAACTCCTATGACACCAATTATATACTTAAAAAATTTCTATTTCATATGAAATTGATTCTTCTCAATTCAATTAATTTCTTCTCAAATATCATTCATCAATAATTTAATTTCCTTTTTACCACAACCATCAGGATTTTTTTTAGAATGACGAACAATTTTAAAATACAGATAAGATCTAAATCAAAAGAGATTAAAACTTTCCTTTTCTATCGTTTACCACATAGATGGGATACAACAAGAACAAAACATAGAATGTATGTGTTGACTTTCCTTTCAAAAAGAGAAAAAAATTGTGAAATGTATTTTCGGTGTTAAGAGTTTTAAAGCAATTTTTCAGTTCAATAAATATACGTGTCGACAACAAAAAGCATCTTCTCTTGTTGCTTTGCAACTATATTCTATTTTTATTGTTTTTTCTCCTATCGATCAAGAAATTGAAGAAAGAAAATTTATAAATCTTTCCAAAAAATAGAAAATTGTTCTACAAACACAAGATTATATTTCACAGATGAAAATTTATTGTGGAGCAGGTTTTTTCTAAAATAAACTTTAAAATAGAGAAAATAATCACATTATATAATTAATTATTAGAAAATATATTTAAATCATGTTATCTCTAATTTTCAAAAATTTTGAATTACAGCTTGCGAAGCTTAGTATGTGATTAGAATAATTTTAATGTATTAAATTTGTAATTTTAGTCGTAAAATTTTGAATTTATTATTCTGTTAGCTTTGGATTAAAACATTTGTTAGTTTATTTTCTTAATTTCTTCAAATTTCACAAAAACACTATATTGATGGATGTGTTTTTTTTTATCTCTTTCTTCAATTTATCACCAAATCATAAATTTCATAGGGTTTTTTTTCCTATGAATTAATAATTTGAATTTGCAGAAATCTTGTGAATAAATCTGTGGCCTTCCATATTCCATAGCAAATAAAAATGTCTATTTAATCTTTCTAATATCATTATGACAAAAGATATTAGAAACTTGAATCTTATAACGTAAAAATTATAAGCTCCTGCACAGAAGTTTTGGAGACAGATTTTATAAATCCTTCCATAATAGCATTAACTGACAGAATTGTTAAATTCTTTTCTGTATTATTTGATGCTATTCTTTGTTATAAAATATGATTTTCATTTCTTTCGATAATCTGAATAATAGCTTCATACTACAAGGAAAATGGATATAAAAGGAATATTTTAATGTACGGTATCTAAGATTTTGAAAACTGCAAAAGAATACAATGTAAGCATTATTTAAATATTGTTTCGAATCACCGGTTCTTTCATAGTAGATTATGGTTTGTAAACACAATCAGCATCAGGTTTCAGTAGAAAACAAAGGCGACGTTTATCAAAACAAAGAACAACGAGCACACAGCCGACAAATATTTACAGCCGAGACGAACACAGGACAGCACACAGTAGCACACTGAAGCAGCAGCCCCACAAGTAGTAATTGTGTTACACTTATAAAAGGACATTATTGTTACTTATTATAAAAATATAATATAATGCGAAAATCCGTTATATTTCAAGAAAACAGATTGAAAACTCAGTTAATTTTTTTGTGATTATTAAAATTTATTAAAATTAGTAAAAATAGCAAGGCGTGTTATATTTTGAAATTCATATTTACCTTTCATTGATACAATAAAATTTAATAACCATTAAATACGAATAAAATTTAACTTGTACAAGCCATTAAGCGTGCATATGAAAAATTAGCTCTTAACGACGTGTTGTCATCACATTCACAAATGCTCAAAATAAAATATTAAGTTAACTTTTGGTGCAAACTACATCTCTAAAAAAGTGTAATTTTCAGCACGTGTCTGTATGAAATTTGGAATATTTTCTAAAAAATAAAGGCAAATAATTTAAATCGAGATTTTAAAAAATGAAATATGCTGACGCTAATTTCAAGTTATCGTTTGAAAACATTATTTTTTTAGAGTCACATGTATCAATCCGACAGAAAGCATATTTTTGCCTGACTCACATTTTGTCATCACCAACATTTAGAAGAAACGATAGTTTTTGACCATCTCAAAATCCGTCGAATTCTGAAATTTCTCGCGGTTGAATTTTTCTCATGAAAACCACTTTAAACAGTCATGTGACTAACAGATTACGTAACCGTCAATATTTAAAAGACAATGGTTTTTTGGAAATCGCTCGAACTCCAAAATTTTATCAAAAGGCCAGATTTTTTTATACTTTTGCAAAACTCCTAAATTAATTCGGAATGATTACTTGACTATTGAGTTGTGCAGTCGTCAACTTTCATAAAAGCAATTATTTAATATTTTCATCACAATTATTTTTTTATTTTTTCATTGACCAAACAGTAAACATTCACACTAAGCTGCAACTTTTTCTAGGCGATAAGTCCCCAAATGAGACAAAAATTTTTTTATCATTTTATAATAACCCTAAAAAGGAAAAATTGATGACTAAAAATCAATAATAATAGATTATGAGTAATTAAGTAAATTTAAAGAAGATATTAAGCATTTATAGTATTAAGATGCATTGCAAGGCAATATGAAACGAATTCAATAATATTTTTATAATATAAATTCTATAATATTTTTATAATATAATTTCAATATTTTTAATATAAAAAAATTCATTAATATTTTTATAATATAAATATTTTTATAATATTATATGTTTCAAAAGTAATTTTTGCATTGTTTAATTAGATAAAATTTTAAATCTAGTACTTTTATTTCGCTAATTTCTTTCGTCATAATTTTCCTCCAAAAAAAGAAAATGATTATGATGAAAAAAGTATCATTACAATAAAACTATTCTTATAAAAATTATTATTACTATAAAATTATTATTTTAAAAACTGTCATTACAAAAAAATATTACGAAAGTAAAATTATAATTATCAAAAACTATTATTATAAAAAATAGATATAATAAAAAATAATATTTTCAGAAACTGATATTATAAAACATCCGTATTATAAAAAAAACATTATTATAATGAAATTATTATAAAACAATAGTATCTTTATTATGAAATTTTTTAATTAATTTTTATATTTTATTATTTAAAATTTCCTTTCGCAATAATTTTATGTTTTTAAAGAATAATACGGTCTTATAATGCAGTGATTTTTTTTTCAATTTACTTATTTGTAAATTAATCAAATTTTACTTTTGTAAAATATTAGTCTTGGTCTTCTGTAATTTTTTGTTTTGTTAATCACAAGCTTAAATTTTATTTTCTGAATCTTTTACTGTCACAATTTTAGATATATAGAGTTAGGGCTAAATTGCCATCAGATTTCTATTTGCTTTTAATACTTAATATTAATTTACTAAAATTCTTTTTTGATAAAAAAATATTTGTGATATAAAAAATTTAAATTTTAAATTTTATGTATTTTTTACTTACTGAAAATTTTTAATTGAAAAATAGATTTAAATTTCATGTTAGCTATTTTATATTTCTCTATATTTTTATGCTCTTTTTTGTGATTTGCATAAAACATCTGAAAAATAAAAATAAATATGATGCATAATTTATAAATGTTCTTTAAAAAATTTGATTGCTTAAAATATAAAATTAAAAAATTTGATTGCTTAAAAATATTATTTTGATAATTAAATTTTGCAGAGAGCTATTGGTAATGATCAATTTCTAATTTCTGATCTCTCCAGAACAAATTTGTAGCTGAAAACTAGAAAGAGCACATTCAATTTTCTGAAAGATATTTTCTGTGAGTCATAATATACGAACTTGCTTGTTCGAAGCTACTCCTGAAACACAATATAGCTTCTTTAGAAAAAACATTAAAGAATTGAAATTATAATAGTAATAGAAACTAAGATTTTAATAATTTCTAGTTTCTGACTTCTTCAGAATAGTTGTAATGATAAAAACAAGTAAAGTAACTTTAAAATTTTTGTAAGTTACTCACAGTGAATTTTAAAAATTGATCTTTCTTATTTTTGGTTTCTTCTAATATACAATATAGCTTCTTTAGAAAACATTTTAATGAATTCAAATTACCATGATAAAAGACATAAAGTTTTTATTAATTTGAAAAAAAAAATGAATTTACTTTTTAAAAGGTACCTCAAATATTTTTTTTGCTTGTTTGTCAATTAAGACAATTGGAAAACCAATTTATCAGATACTCCTATTTTTTCGATTTAAAATCTTTTTATGAGAAGGAAAATGCCTAAAATTCACGTGAATGTACAATAAATTTCCAGAAAGGTAGTTAAATTATTCAATTTTCCAAAATTATCTATTAATTAAACATTCTTAATTACATCATCGTTTAAAATTACTCCAGTTTCCTAATTACTTGGTAAATATATAGTAATTTGCAAATACATATTTTAGCTCTTTCACATTAATAAAATAATTCGAATGCATTTAAAATGATAATGTTTTTTTAGGATTCATTTTACTACCCGTCCAAACTACTTAAATGTAATATTTTTTTGTAAAAATCAAATGGTTAATTTTTTATAAATATCAATTGTTGTGTATTTTTTTAAATTTCAATTGCTAAATATAAATTATAAATTTTATTAGCAGAGTAGAATGCTACTATGTTGACAGACGTAATTCCGTTCCTAATTTCTAATTTCTCTACAATTCCATTTCAATGCATGCAAAATGAAAATTGGTATCATTCACTGAAAATTCCAACCTGTTTCTCAGAGGAAAACCTAAAATAAAAACAAAATCTTACTCTTTTTTTTTCTGAAACATTATTTACTACAGATCAAAGAAATAAATAACATTGCTGCTTGATTTACAAATAACTGATGAATAATTTCAGTTAGAATTGTATAGATTTAATTTTTCTTGAGCACAGTTGTAACTTAAGTAAATAAGCGATAGGAAATAATCGCTTATTACTTAATGCTGGAAAATGACGATTCCTTCCTCTAAAATTCATTAAGAAAGACGTATGCTTCTCAGTTCAATAAGAATACTAAAAGTATCTGCTCTTAATTACTCCCTAATCCTATTACCTTCATTGGTTCTATTTTTTTTTTATTCATTTGCTATACTGGTGAGATTCGAAGGATTCGTATAGTGAAAAATACTTTCAGACACAACATTTAAATTGCATTAAGAAACTATTTTCTACGATCAAACAGATTTCTCAGATTGAGAATAAATATTAACTTTAGAGCTTGTCAAATTCCATTGAATTTATTTTTCTGAAGTTCATAAATACACCAAATAGAGTGCCTAATAAAAAGCTGTCAATCTTAAATAATAAATAATTGCATTAATAATATAAATTTAGTGTTTGAGTGTTTTGGAAAATAAATTCTGCTAAGAAAATCAAAGAGGCAAAAAAGAAATAATAATAATTAAAATATAAATCATTACATAAATAATATGAATTTTACTCCTCTCGTAGAAAGAAAAGCATTGTTGTTTTGAAATATTCATTCTACATTTTTTTAATGAAGAGAATTAAAATAAATTCTGCTACGAAAATCAGAGAATTGAAATAAGAAATAAAAATATCACTATTTTTGCATTTAGCTTTAGCAATTTTGGTTTCTCAATTTTTAAAGAGTATTTCTAAGCTCAAACTTTTAAATCAAAGATATTTTCAAAAACTTGCATGCTTTAGAAGTTCGTTTATATGATTAAACTCCAATTTAGTGAGAAAAATACTATCGTCTTAAAATTCCAGCTTATTTAATTCTATTATTTTCTTAAAATCTCTTTAAAGTATTACCTTTAATTTAAAAAAAATCTTTTAATTCTTTGTGAGAATTAAGGTTCGCCTTTAAATTTAACTGAGAACTCTTAAGTAATGGCTTTTTAATTGTCCTTACAAGACAATTCCGAACTCGCTACTATTCTGAAGTTGACTAATCCTTTATTAGCTCGATCAAATTACGAATTGCTCGTAGAAAAGATATTCAAAAGATTAGGCAAAAAAAATTATATTGGTATTACTAAAGAATTAATAGAAAAATATTCATTATTTTTTAAATATAAACACTGATTTTTTGAAATTTTATTCAAAATTTTAAAAATTATATTCCCTAAACAATTTTTTTCATTGATCAAAAATAGTTTTTTTTGCAAATTAACAATTCTCATTTGGATAGCAAATTACAATATAATTAATTTGATTATAACATAAAGGAACATGAAACCCTTTCTTTCCATGGAATTATTCTTGTATTATTTTTAACTTCATCAAATATATAGCATTTGTGATTTTAAATTTCCATGGTTGATTACAGATTTTTTTATAAAAAATATTGATTTATTCTATTGTTTAATATTTCTATTTGTTTCGTTGTTAAATCTTTTATCTTGTAAACCGGCGTGAACGAAATAAAGCTCCAATATCCATGAGGATCCTTTCCCCAGCCATTCATCAAATGCGAGTAATTGCTCAAACCCAAGGCACGTGCTTTGCGCGTTAGTGACTCGCATTAAAAGAATAATATAACCCCCCTTTCTTCAGTAAATACCTCTAGTAAATAACAATTCGACTGAATCCTCTTTCGTAAATGAATCCATTAAGAATACAAGCTGCCGTTGTTCTTTTTGAGAGAGGAGGGAAGTATTTCTAATCTTCATACACTGAACTGCGCATTTCAGATCGCAAGACGTTGACACTCGCTAGAATCAAAGAATAATGCGGTTTATTCTTCTCACAAAGGATTTAGAATAAAAATAAATCTGAGCGCAAGTGCTTTGTTTTCAAAGCTGATAAATAATTGCAAAAAATTTAAGTAAATTACAAATTAATACACTTTTATGCATATTATATATATATATATATATATATATATATATATATATATATATATATGTATGTATGTATGTATGTATGTATGTATAATGCAAGTAGAAAAGAACGAAATTAGAGTTAACTAAAATAGTTAACTAAAAGGATTTAAGTATAAATTAAGAATCCGACCTGAAGAATTCCTCAAGGGTCACCATTATGCAAGGATTTCAAATAGGTGTATTTTCTGTAAAGACTCTAACGAGAGGTCAATATTCGGACAAATAATCATGGTGATGATCCTTGTGACAGTCTTAAGGCCAGATTCTTATTTTATATTACTTTTTCCTTTCATTAAATTGGTATTTTTTCTGATTTTGTTTTGCTCTAATTTCGTTTTATTCATCTGTGCGTTAAGCTGTAGCTGTGTTTAATTTAGTTGTGTGTGTGTGTGTGTGTGTGTGTGTGTGTGTGTGTGTGTGTGTGT
>JAOUZG010023330.1:6005239-6017694 GCA_026289955.1 Argiope argentata
TGTGTGTGTGTGTGTGTGTGTGTGTGTGTGTGTGTGTGTGTGTGTGTCATCCTGATATAATCTAGTCTCAAGACTTCATGACTCTTTCTCAGCAACGTAACTGCCAAATTCATCTGCCTATTAACTTTCAAGTTACTGTACTTTTACTCTGTCTGATTTATCACGTAAATTACACAAATATTAAAAAATCATTTTCCTTTGCTTCTAACAGTAGAAGAAAATCATGCAATTCACATTTTTACTGAAAAAATGAAAAAAAATTTACTCTTAATGTAACAATGAAATTTATTGTTACATTAATTTTTAATCAATTAAAATCTCAATTAAGACTTTTTTTAAATTACTCACTTTCTTTTAGAAGCTTGAAGTTCAGCAGTCTGTCTAGTAGAGTGCTGCACGCATATACACATAAACTTTATTTTTAATGGAGATACATGTTAAATAAGAACAGGCTTTTTTAAATTGCTAATCAAAAATGGCATCAATAAATCGATCGTGCTCAAGATGTAAATTATAAGTTAATCAGTTAAAATTCATAAGCCTTCTTTTTCTCCTTCCTCCTACTTATTTAAGCTTTTAAAATGCAATACTCTTTTCAACTAATTTTTTAAAATCCCATAGTTTGTTTCTTATCATTCAATACGATTAATAAGAAATACTTGCAGGGGTTTTAAAACCCCTGCAGGTATTCCATTGTTTCCAGACAAAGAGAATACGTTCAATAAAAAGGATATAGAAATTTTAATCTAAAGTCCAAGCTAAGGTGGAAAGGAAATATATTTCAGAAGTGAACATTTTCCTTCTTGATACAGATGTGCAATCAGTAAAACTGTCACGTCAACATTCCATAAAGAAGAACTGACGCACATAAAAAATATTTCCACTTCGTTGGGATTATTTCTCAATTGCGCTAGAAATATATCTTCTTACATCAACATTTCTTCTTACATCTACGTGCTCTCTCTTTACTCCATGCGGAATGCTATCTCTACTTTTAAGGTAATCTGCTGAATCCTGATGAATTATTCATTTTTATTTTTATATTTACTGATTTTTCTATATGTAGTGAAAGTAATTTTATGACTCCCCTGACCTGATAATAAAAGAAGAACTTTATTTTTTTATCGCAACTGAAACATGATAGATTAAGTTGCATTTTCTCTGTGAAGACATATATAGCGTGCCTTTGACAGTTGCATTCATTTAGTATATCTTTGATTAATATTGGGTTGTTCTATAATATAATCACAACAATCGTCTATAAAGTTCAAATATACCTGCATCATTATTCGAATTTGAAACACCAATCTTCTTTATTAGTATTTAATAACTGAGTTAGGTTTTTTTTAATGTTTAATTGGCTTATTTGTATTTATGGGAATAAAGCTTATCTTGAATAAAAGCTAATTTACTTAATTGCATGAAAGATTTTTAGTTGAAGTTTGCAATTTTTTATTTTTTTATACTTTTATTATTGTATTTATATTTATTTATGTTTATTTTTTTTATTTTATTTTATATTTATATTTTTCTCACTTCAATTTGAGCTGAGCAATTTTATTTTTCTTCAACATTATTTTATTTTCTATTAGGCATTTAATTTTTTCTGTTTAGATAACTATTTAATTCAAGAGATTTTGTTTTAGTTTCTGTGAACATTATGGATCGAGAGCTTTCCTTTTAGTTCAATTAATTTTATGACAGCACGTTTAAATTTGGCATATAATTCCTTTCAATGCAATGAAATATAATACAACACGTATTTTAAAATAATAAGAAATCTATTTTTAAAAACATACTATATTTTAAAATTTAAAATAAGAATAGTCAATGAACAAATCGTCCCACCCTAAACCACCAGTCCGATTTTATCCCTTTTGGTTTATATGAAAATACAGGAGCACGAGATATATCGCAAATTATCTCTTAATAAATAATAGGCAAAGGATATAACTGCACAAATCGTATTACTTAGAGTGGCTTTCATACAATGTTCTCTTAAATTCTGAAATTTTTTAGTATTTTCTGCTTAATTTTCAGCAGTAAAATCCATTGTCACAAATAAATCCAAACTGATTTTATTTACTCTCAAATTTTTACTAGTACGATTTTTTCCATTTCTGAAGGTTACGAATTAAAATATTATACGCATTAATTCAAAAGTTAGAGCAAGAAATCAGAAAGGGAAATTTTATTATCGAAAAATCAATGTTAAATTTTAAATAAATCACTAAGTTACTAAGTTACTTAAATTTTTTAAGGACTCTATGAAGCTAATCAATAGTTGAAATACTCAAGTGCATAATAAACAGCGCAAGATGCTAAGCTATCTAAAATAACGTAACTTTATATATTTTACACTTTAATGCTTAAAAGTAATTTGTTGCAGTTGCCAAGAACAATAAATTATAAATATGGAATTTAATTGCAATTAAATATAGCTAGTGTTTATGACAAACTATTTTTCTAATCGTAAAATTGGTTTATATTATAACCACGATGTGATTTGAATGCTATGCAATGTTTACTTAATATTTTTGTAATACAATGTTTATTTAATATTATTATAATATCATGTTCAGTAAGGTATCCTAATGCTTACTTAAATAGTTCGAATTTAAATATAGCTGATCCTCTTTCTATATTTTTCACATTTTTACTTAAAAATAACTTTAACTTAATTTCTTTTGCAACTTCTTTAAATTTTTAAAAAAAATCTTTCACAATTCCTTCTAAAACATTCGCTTTAAGAATTTTATTCTCATCCAAATAAAACAATATGTAATAAGAAAAACTTTAATCTATACACGAAGAAAGTTAGAAAAAATTAAAAGAAAGAAAGAGAAAACGCATTCCAAAAGTGAGAATTCTCATCCTATACCAAAATTCAAATTTATTGAAATTGTCAGGTGCGAATTCCTTATAAAAAACACCGTTCACCAAAAAAATCATTTCCAGACCACTGGCATTATTTTTGGTTGTCTTTTAGACTTATACATTAACTCCAGTCAGGTTCCATATTAGCTCCAGACAGGAACACGCTCCAAGATTTATGTGTATATTTTTATGGTTCTCTGTTGAATCGTGATAAATTATTTTCCTTTTTCATAGATCTTTCTTGTAGCGCGAAAACAATTTTATGCTTTTCTTGAACAGATAAATTAATACCGTTGTTCATTTTTTTATTTAATTTTTCATTCAAGGTGTGTTATATTTAATGTTCCTTCAAAGATTTATTGTATTTTTAATTAGTTGCAATTTTTATACTGTTATATTTTTATATTTTTAAACCAACTAATGTCTGGCATGTAATAGTTACGAGATATTAACCCCTGTCTTGATTTTGTCATTTTTACTAAATCTAAGATGTTTCCTTGGCGAGTTTTTTTATGATTGATTTCTGGAGGTTAATAGATCCAAAAATATTTAGACGCGTTTTTTTCAAGCAGATTGATAAAAAAACTGTCTCCAGATACCTATATATTTACAAAATCCAATATCAAATTTGATATACAGTAAGACCCCGCTTAACGCTGTTTCGGTTTAGCGCTCTTTTATTTCAACCCGAAGGATTCCACGAAATCGCTCGCAGCATACAGGGATTCCCCGAAATATTATGCAGCGATAGGGTTTCAAATACATATCCGAAAAAGTGTACTTGTATTTCTTGTTTGTTGCGGTATTGTACAGACATATTTTTATTATTGGAAACATTTGTTGACATTATTGTAAGTAGGTATTAATTTACTATTTAATATTATATTACAGTGTCAAATATTTTGATCTTTAGTTTTTTACTATGTGTGATAATGAAAAAGAAAAGAAAGCAACCAGAAAAAGCATTTCACTCAAAACTAAAATGGAAGTCATTAGAAGATTAGATTCTGGTGAACGTCAAACTCTAATTAGTGCTTCATTGAATTTGCCAACTTCAACATTAAGGACCATCATGAAGAATAAAGAAAAAATACTTTCATCGGCAACTGCAACTACGTCAAGCTCTGCAACTAGAATTACCCGTTCTAGAAATAATATCATAGAGGAAATGGAAAAACGACTGTCTATATGGATTGACGACGAAATTGACCGCTATATGCCACTAAGCCAATCTATCATAATGGAAAAAGCTAGAAGAATTTTTAATTACATTCAGGCTGAGACAATTGACAAAAGTGAAACTTTCGTTGCTAGTCGAGGATGGTTTAATAGATTTAAACATCGAAATAACCGTCACAACATAAAGATTACAGGAGAAGCAGCAAGTGGTGATACAAAAGCGGCGGCTGAATTTCCAGCGATATTAAAAAAATAATTGAAGAAGGAAACTATCCTCCAGAATTGGTTTTTAATGTTGATGAAACAGGCCTTTTTTGGAAAAGAATGCCGAAACGAACATTTCTATCCCGTGAAGAGAAACGGGCACCAGGATTTAAAGCTGCAAAAGATCGCTTAACCCTTCTACTAGGTGGTAACGCAAGCGGAGATTTTAAATTAAAACCATTACTTATTTACCATTCCAAAAACCCAAGAGCGATGAAAGGCATATCTAAATCAACTTTACATGTAATTTGGAAGTCTAATAAAAAATCATGGATAACTGCGAAAATTTTCCAGGATTGGTTCACTGAACATTTCTGCCCGTCTGTTAAACGTTATTGCGAAATTAAAAAACTTGAACAAAAACCACTTCTGTTAATTGATAATGCTCCAAGCCACCCAACAAATTTATCAGACTTAACAACATGCATTCCAGTCGAAGTTGTTTTCTTGCCGCCTAACACAACTGCCTTAATTCAACCAATGGACCAAGGCGTTATATCAAATTTTAAGGCCATAAGAGAATTTTGGAAAAACTACAACATCGTGGATGCTGTAGAAAACATAGGCCTTTCTTGGAATGAGGTAACAGAAAGATCTTTGAAAGGAGTATGGAAGAATATTTGGCCGGATTTAAGTAAGAGCGATGACGTTGGACACTCTGTCGATGTGGATGAAATAGTGGAAGAGATAGTGAAATTAACGAAGCAAACCGGTTTTGAAGGGGTAAATGTGGAAGATGTCGAAGAAATAATTCAAGAATAGGCGGCTAGTCTTTCTAATGATGAGCTCAAGGAATTAACTGAACAAGAAGAAAACAAAAATGTTGACAGCAGTGATTCAGAAGAAGAGCAAAAAGAACTTTCAATGGCGTTTGTAAAAAGTAGTTTGTCTACCATAACTGAAATAATGGATCAATTCATTGAAAATGATCCGAATTTCGACAGGAGCTCAAAAGTAAGGCGTGGTGTTAGAGATGTTCTATCCGTTTATGAAGAACTTTTAAGAGAACAACGCAAAAGAAAAAGGCAAACAACATTAGATGCTTTTGTCACAAAAAGGCAGAACACTGGAAACGCGGAAGGCTAACTAACTATGACTGACTTAGAGTTTTATTTGTTTTTTAAGAATATTCGTTTTGTTATTTATATTTTGTTTTCATTTTTGCAAGAAATAATAATGTGATATTAATTTGGGCATTAAAAAATAAATGTTTGGTTTTATTTTTATTAAAAAAAACATACTTTTTAAATTTAATACCTAACCAATTTCCTAGCCATCTTCCCCTAACCCCAATATTTACATGTAAAGATAGCCTCGTTTAGCGCTGTTTCGCATTACGCTCTACTTTGATGGAATGTATCCCCCGCGTTAAGCGGGGTCTTACTATACTTAACTCATTAATTATCTAAATTATCGCGTTTAAATGCTTCCGAAAGAAACGACCCACTCCTAATTGGATTTGGCTCAAAATGTATAAAGTGTCTGCATTATGAATGTTAAAATTGTACGCCAAATTTTATATATCTAGATGTCCTTTTTTGCAATTCCTTATTAACTTATATTCAAACAGCCAGATAGATTCCCTCTGAACGGATTACAAGTCTTGAAACCCATTGAAAATCCGTCCTATACACACGCTTTACGCGTGTTACATCTGAAGTCATCGCTCCCATTGATATGTTGAGGAATTCTGAGATGAGATTGCTAACTTAGGTTTCACCTCGTCGACCAACTGCAGTAGTGAGCTAATCCAACTAAAATTAGAAACTCCTCGCCATTGCCTAACAAATAAGCCAATGCAAATCTGCACAACAATTATAAATATCATGAGATAAATTTCAAAATAGATTCAGACTTGCAGGTAGTGGATGGAAAAATAAATTTTGAACATTGAATTATTCAAATAGAAATGTATGCAATGAGTTAAGAATGTATGCAATGAGTTATAGAAATGTATGTAATGAGTGCAGAAGCTTCTGGGGATAAGAACCCCTGAGCAACCAAATAACGATTCCCTTTGACTCAGTACTCCCAGTGGTGTAACTGTCGACATGGAGAACTTTGTGATTAAGTTCGAACTCGCAGCACAAGGGATGCGAATCCAACACCCTACCAACTAGGCTATCCCAACCTAACAATTGCAACTACTATAAAGGCGAGAAAACTCGTTTTTAATTCATCAATCAAGAGTTAATGAATTCATATTTGAAAAAATTGTATTAATATCAAATGCCATCTACTACAAGTTTTGAAAAATGTACCTGAACTTGATTGGATGAATAAAAAGTATTTTATTAACGACTGAAAATATGAATAAGATATTTATATGTAGTATATAGGGAGAGTGTGAACTAATTGTAGGAATTGAAAAATTAAATATAATATCATGTTTGTAAAGAATCACTCTTTAATTGTTTAATTTTATATAGCGTTTTTCCTCCTTTCGTTAATTAGAAAAGGGTTTTTTTTTTAAATTATTTTAAGCGTTGTAATTTCAAATTATATCCTCGTGCTAGTTTTTTAACCACACTTTCTTTAAATTTGGAAGACTAATAAATTCATCATTATAGTTCACAAAAGCTAAAATGACGTAAAATCACCAATATTTTATTTAATAGGTTTATATGGACTTCACATTAACAAGGTTTTTAGCTCACTTTCAGACCAATTATATGAATTCCAAACATTTTCAGATATTATAAAGATTTTCTCGTTAAACATTTTACTTTGAAAAGTGAAGAAAGAATTTTTTTTTTTGACATTTTATATCATTTATCACTTTTTGCTTTTATTTAACGAAGAATCTATCTGTGTTTTTATTTTGCATCAATCTTACAAATGTATATTTATAATCATATCGTATTATTTTTAAGTAGTCGAGCAATTTAAGGCATTTATCCGATTTTCAAGAAAATTGCTTTGTAGTTTCAAACTAACAGAAAAAAAATTCGCTATTTATAAGATTCAATTAAAGTGTTTTCTTACATCACAGGAAATATTTAATTAGTATCTTGGTGGATTCTTTCAGTAATCACTAAATTATTTGAATACGCTCGTTTATAGGGAAACCTCCGAAAACATCAAGAAACTAACAAGGATGAAACTCCTAACTAAGATTAATTACATGGAATGTAATATGAATAAAACGTAATTAAAATGAAACGCTTTCCAAATTACATTACGAAATGTCTAGTAAATACGAAAAAATATTAATTACTCTGTTAAATGCGAACAAAACCTTTGAAGAAAGATTTTCCCTCATTAGCTTTTTCAGGGATGTGCAATAAAAGTTTGTTTATGTTAAAAAATTAATGACTTTTTGAAGACATTGAACTTACATAAAATAATGTAATTTATCACTAATAAAGAAAAGATTTCCTATTGAATTTTAAAACAAAATATAAATTAAAGAAAGGAAATAAAAAGTATGAGATATCTTAATAAAAAGTTGTCGAAATCTCAAAATGGATGGAATAAAATCAAACATATCAATTTAAGCAAAAATCATAGAACAAAGAGGAAGGAAAAATAGAAATTAAAAGAAGAAAATTATTTTCTTGGTGCATTTGAAAAAAAAATCAATATATTCAAATTTCTGTGTTTCTTTTTTCTTTATTTATTTCCAAAAGGGTTGAAGCGACTGATACTTTTCTATTCATAATAAATTGGAATGAAAAAAGTTCACACTGCTAACTTTGTTGCTTTCCGATCAATCAAGCATACAGTTAAAATAAAAATTTTAAAATATTCTTCTTCTCCCATAAGCTTGAACTGTGAAGAAATTAATTCTCCAAAATTTATTCTCAATTTAAATGAGAAGAAATCTATTTGCTACTTGGGAAAAAACTGAAAAGTAAAAATGATTTTTCCTTATGTATGAAAAGTCAATTCATTTATTCGGATATTGACTTATTGAGGATATCTCAGAACCAAAGTTTCAAAATTTCCAGAAGGGTAGCAAGTATCTGTATAGCAACGCAAGATCAGAAATGCTTGCCAGTCACGATATAGAGTTTAAAGGGTGGAGCTTTTTCAAGTGTTTCCTAAGAAATTCTTCATTTCATATTTCATCATAAAATTAAGTCATTAATGTAAGATTTGAACCAATATCGTCAAAATGAACAAAATGTTACCATTAAGCAATGACGTGCCGATGGTGTCTGACGGATCGCTAATATCGTAGTTGACATCTGTAGTTCCAAGATTCAAAATTCATGGTTTCATAGTTCAAAATTAAAAAAAAAAAGGATTAAAATGAAATCTGCAATGCATATTTCAGTGTATCATGTCAGAACATAACTTCTTGAACGGCCAAGCAACACGTGCTATGGGCAAGTTGAATTATATTTTTATTCATTTTAATTGTTTCATTGAATTGTCACTTTAATACTGCAAACAATCCAAAAAAATTTGCTTCGCATTGATTGTTTAAAAAAATATCACATTTCCTATTTTTTCCATTTCGTACAATCACATGCTCAAAATGATATTTTCCTAGGTTTTATTTGCTGAAGTCAGTAGCTTATTTATTTAATCAGAGCTTTTGTAAATGCAATGGCAACACGTCATTAAAAGCTGATTTTTGAGATGCTCGTGCAGATAGTAAAATTTTTATTTTTCGCCAACGGATTTTTGTTGACACCAAAAGTATCATCCCAAAAACAACATGAAGTTCTGACATGATAAAAAAAACAATAATTTCACAATCATTCAAACCTTCACTTTGGCTCGCACTACAGTAAAAACAAGCTTAGAGATTCTCATCATACGTATTTTCTTCCTACCAAAAAAAAGAATGAGAATGGTCAAGTAAATGTTAAATTATTTTCTTTCATATAAAAAATAAAGACATCTTTGATTGAAATACCAATAAATAAATATAAGAGAACGAAAACTATGATATTTCTACATAATGAATATGCATATTGAGTCCATTTAAATCAACTGTAAGGTTATTGCTACACCTTATACTAATAACACTCGGTTCAAGTAGGATCATTGTTCAGAATCTTGCAATTGAATTTGAAATGAAGACTCTGTTATGCTATGTCCGACAATTAGACATTATCTACAGTGCCTAGGCAACAATTCATACACTACATTGCTATGTGATTCCCAATTGTCCAAGTTAGTAATCCTGATGATGCCTAGCATATACAAGTCATTATGTGAAAGATGGTCGCACTGTTTCAGGAAATTTGAATCTAGTATAAATTCAAATTATTCTAAACGTCAATTAATCTTTTCATTTGATTTCTAATCGCACCTAAAAATTCTTGATTTTTGTTCGCTTTCAAATATTTGGGACTTCTTCTTTTTGTAGCAATCTATTGCATTTTTTCTGAAATACCAGGAAATTAAGTGCATATTTAATGCCTAGTCAAATAGCGATAGACAAATACACCAGTGATTCCGTTAAAATTGGAAAAACGCTACAATCTGCTTTTCCGATTTCTCTACTTCATTCTATAACGACATTTCTATGACTTATTACTTGTATTCATTGTTCACAGTTTCCACATCTTCTATTTCCGACTTGGTTCAAATGTCATGAATATACATTAATTGAGACAATTCCTGAAATATTTTCATCTCACTTTAATTTAACTCTTTTAAAAATACAATAAGGCAATTTAATGCAATAATGTTTAAGCAGCACAACAGCTCTAAATTACCAAAAATAATTTTGTAAGCAATTTTGTTATTCGGAGAAACCTTTAAATATCAACGTAATTGAAATAACTTCAGAGTATGTTGAAATAATGTTATAAATATATTTATTTTGTGTGGGGATAGGATATATTCAAATTTATCCAATTAGCTATCCATCGCCTCCCTAATTATTTCAGATAGGAAAAATACCCGAGTTAGTAGACAAATGTGAAACTTTTCAAAAAAGAAATTGTTATACTCTATGAAGATACTTCATTTTTCTTCCTCAAATACATGCACTTTAACTTACCCTAATTGATATCCAATAAAATTACAGTTACAGTTAGACAATTATAGTTCTAAAGAAACTTAATTTTGCTGCAGGAGAAAATTTCTCATTAAAATCTGTTCCTGGATTTTGAATACTTTGGGCTTTTAAGTTTTCAACAGTTCCATGTCAGAAATAACTCCTTTTCATCCTACAAATATTCAATTTCACCAATGTCCATGAATTTTTTTTCATATTTTTCTATTCTCCAATTAATATTCTTCCTTTATTATTTTCTTCCGGGAATTTCTGCTGGGTTCAACAAGAGTTTTTTTTATACCACAAGCGTATTTCGAAACGATCTGTCAATAGTCATGATTATTCATTTTAACTTATTGAATTTTACTTGCCTTTTTCAGCCATTTTATTATAATTCTGCAAAATTCTCCAATCCCCTCATCTGGGTCGATATCTTGAATACTGTGATGTCACATGTTTCAGCTTATTTGTCTTTTCTCATGTTTTCTCTTTCATGTCGTTTTCTCTTCACTGCAAGAAATTCCAACGTTGCGTACCTTTCTAGACTTCAGTGAATAAAAGGGATTTGATGTTTGAATAAGAGTCATGAACACCCCTTAAATAAAAAGAAATTGAATTTTGAAACTCGTCAATAGAGTAAGAATCTCGATTTATTAAAAGTTTGCGAGATTTTTCATCATTCAGCCGACATGCCTTTGATTCTAGGAAATATTCAATGAAGATATGTTTATTATTTCGCCTAACTTAAATTCATTTATTTGACTCCCAAGCATTTTTGTCCAAACATAGAACCTTGATGATGCATTTGGCTTCATTCCAAAATAGAATTCTCTGGAGTCGGATTCTCTTTGACACTCAGGGTCGGAGAACAAAGGTAGGAGAACAATTAATAATGTGAATAGAAAAAAATTATTGTTACATCCCAAAGTTTGAAAGAACTCAGCTGTAATTGTAAATCATCCACTCTATGTTTGTCAATTGCTCTATATATTCTTTCACTTACTTCGTTTTGATAGGAAACTACAACATAAACCCTTTGATTTCGGATTTTTCTTGCTTTGAAAGAGCAATCTACTACTTACTTCTTGACCATCTATTCGGAATATTTTAATAAATTTTGTAATCTGGTTCTCCGTCCAAACTTTGTCACTTGTTATTGTCTTTAAAGATATTTCTATGTACTTTGTCTTCAGAAAATATATTACAGCTCATGATTTATCATAAATTAAAGTGACGAAATAGGATAAACCACAAGTACTCTTATTCGTATAAATCCTCTGATTCTCCATTCAAAATTTGTCAAAATTTGAATTTTTAATTGCTTTTTAATTCTTAAAAATTCTTTTACAAAAAAATTCCTGTGTTAATTATTTTCCTAAAATAGTTTCTTTAACTGAAACGTTTTCTTAAAAGGGTATTTGGTTTAAAAACATTCAGAACATTCTAAACATCGTTTGATATAACACTATACCAAATGAGGTGTGTTTACCTTTTTTTAATAACAAATTGATATCTCCGAAGGTTTTTCAATTATTTTCAGTCAGTTTTTACAATGTCTTTGAGGCATTCCATGTGCCTGATACTTTGCTCCTTTGTTATTTGCTGTTTACTGATTCCCAATGTTTTTTTTCCTATTAATAAAATTTCCATCTGCAACTTTCTAAGTATTATACTTTAGTTAGCTTCCAGATAACTATCAGTTAAATCAATTAAAGCCATTTTTCATTGGAAGCAAATATCTTAATAAGAGAAAGCAAAGTAAGTACAACGTACTTTCGTTTTTCGAAATCATATATCTATTTTAAAGTATCACAATTTTCTTTATTTTGTATTATTTTAATTCAGTACTTCAAAATGAATCCGAAAAATTGTTTAATTAATAATGTTAAATTTTAGATGCATCAATCATTAAGAAAATAAGCGGAATTGTTTGACATAATTGACAGAAAACATGTTAAGCCTAATTTCATTAGTGTGCGGAAAAAATAAACTGAATTCGTAACTTATTTGACTGAGGGGAAATGAAGGTTTTTGACGTGAAATGTAATTTTTAATTAATTAATAAAAAATAATGAATTAATGTTTGAATAAACTATATTAACGTCAAATGTCATCTAAATCAATACTTGAACTTGATTGGATGAATTAAAAGTATTTTATTAATGATTGAAAATTT
>JAOUZG010023330.1:6036754-6048024 GCA_026289955.1 Argiope argentata
TACTGTCATACTAAACAGGAAGAAAATAATCAATTTCATTTTGAAAGCAGATAAATCTTTCCCATCGGCAAAAGCGAAAATGGCCGTTCTTTTGTGCCACATATTAGAATTTTTTGGTTCTGAATACTAACTACATTATTACGTAGACAATACAAAATATGCGATTTAAATGGAAATGTGAATTCTTGGGTATGTTTGAATGGGATATGAATTCGATTCAACATTTTTTAACCGTCTTTAGAAATAATTTTATAAAAAAGTGAGATTTGGATCATGAAACTATAGAAAATTTTAAAATGAAATAAGATGGGATTATATAAGATAAAAATTAGAAAATTAATTATGATTTAAATTGTTTTTAGACGTATCAGCACACACAAACACTGTGTGTGTGTGTGTGTGTGTGTGTGTGTGTGTGTGTGTGTGTGTGTGTGTGTGTGTGTGTGTGTGTGTGTGTGTGTGTGTGTGTGTGTGTGTGTGTGTGTGTGTGTGTGTGTGTGTGTGTATTCCGACATGGTTCAGAGTTACTATACTACTTCAAGTCTCTAAATATTTCTAGTTGTTTTGTGACTTAAGGCACTTTATAAGTCTGTGGCGTTAACTTCATAAGCCAGACCACATCCCTTATACTGACGTGCACTTTTGTCTAATGGATAGGTTACTCGGCTACAAACCAGGCAGTAAGTTCGTTAACTTACTTACAAGAAAGTTGTAAGTAACTTGAGTAGCATAAGCCGCAAGATTGATGACAGTTAGCTGTCTGCGATTTAAGTCGAGTGAGCTTCTCTTGTTCTTTCAGTAGCGCCAACTAGGGCCGAAGTACGACTTAGCTACTTTAATTACCACATTCGCTTGCACAACCCCTTTTCACAGGTGAGCACATTCACATACCTCACAGATAGAACGAAGAAGACACTTTTATATTATTATAAAAATATTTAAATACTTTATATTATTATAAAATATTTTTATAATGTTAATGAATCAAAATATTTTAATTAAATTAGTAATTAAAATAATTTTATATACATCTTCAACAGCGCTTAAGGTTTTCTTTCAGAAATATACCTCAAATCTTTGTGAATGCCGTTAATAAAAGCAGTCTCATTAAAAAGATACCAAATATTAATAAAGCAAAATTTTCCAAGTACTCCCATGTTCTAAATATTTAAATTTAAACTATAAAATTCGTGAACAATTTTTACCTTATATCACACAATGATTCATTATTCCACATAATAATTCATTAGCAATTATGAGAATCTATATAGCATATTATAAAAAAGGATTAAAATGAAATCTTCTATGCATATTTCCATGTGTCTTGTCAGAACATAATTTCTTGAACGGTCAAGCACCACGTTCTCGTGCAAGTTATATTTTTTTTATTTTCTAGGTTCAGTTTGCTGTAATAATTAACTTATTTTTTAAATATCAGAGCTCTTGTAAATGTAATTGCAACACGCTATTAAAAGCAGGTTTTTGGAGATGCTCTTGTAGATAATAAATTTTTTCGCCTACAGGTGTGTGTGTGTTTTTGACGCCGAAAACCTCATCCCCAAAACAAATTTATGTTCTGACATGATAAAATGCAACAAATGTTAATTTTGCTTTTCTTGAAAATCATGTTTTTTGAGAACAGTTTATTATAAACATTTGTCATTTAAAAATATTTATTTATTTATTTTTAAACTGCATTGTGCGGGTGCAATGGTTCAAATTTTTATTGCTTCCATAGTTGCTTTATTTAAGCTGAGTCTGATTGGATAAATTATTGATGTTTATCAATTAATCAATAGTTAGCATATTGAGTTGACTGAAAAAAGGCGGCTGTGATTTTGATACAAATTTGAATCCTTAAGCAACATAAAATTAAACTAATTAATCTTGCAATCCATAATTGCTCCATCTGATTATCACTTTCCCTGAAACAAATATGTTTACCAAACAATCCTTCTTCCACGATCAGTAATTACACATTTTTGGCAGTAATTGCACCGCGCACTTTAATAATGTGAGGAAAGTGCTATTGAGATGTGTAATTAGAAGGGACTATTTTTAAAACAGCCCCTTGTCCATGTTTAACTGCACGGAATTCTTGCGTAACCGAAGCTCCTGGGTAATTGTTCTGTGGAACAATTCATAAACCATCCACACGAAAGCACAAAACCGTTAATAAATATAAGAATAGGCTAGCATTAATTTGAATTTTTGTCATACGAGATGAATGAAAGCATTCGTATTACTAAGCCTTAAAGAAAGCTTTGACGCAGTTATTTTCGTTGGTATTTAATAAATACAAAAGATGGAAAGTGATATATCGTGGGCTTATACCGCAGAATACGAATTATTATAATTGTAGCATCACAAACCTTTCAGAATAAACAACTTAATAGAACGTTTTTGCATCTCAAATATTTTGTAACCAACTCGCATCAAACTTCATTTCAATAAGGATGTAGAAAGCGTATCGAATCACTACGCTACTATGAAAAGAATGCAACTTTGCAAAGAGTAAAACATCTTCGAACAATTGAAATGTTATTTCTGATTTTTACAATTGTTAAAAGTAAATAAACAACTTGACAATGCATCAAACTTCATTTCAATAAGGATGTAGAAAGCGTATCGAATAATTATGAACGAATGAAATTGTGCAAAGAGTAAAGCAAGAATGAGTAATTTTTTTTCTACGTTCCGAGTTATTTCTGAGTTCTACAGTTTTTAAAAGTGCATAAACAACTTAACAAAACTGTTTTACTTCTAGAATATTTTGTAATCAACTTACATCAAACTCTTCATTCCAATAAAAATTTTTGAAAGCGTATCGAATAATTTCGCTTCTTTGAAAAGAACAGAATTCTGTAAAGACTAAGGCATCTTCGAATAATTAAATTACTATACCTGTGTTTTGCAAGATACAAATGCATATCTGTCATTAAGAAAACACTTTTTACATTTCATTTTTAAAAACTTTTCTTGAAAGATTTGCTTTCTTTATTGTATTTTGTCTCAAAGTTTTTCGGAAATAAAATTACTCCATAAAAATGACAGTTTTTCTTTCAGTAACTTAAAATAACTAACACTTGGTTAAACTCTTAAATTATAACACAGAAGTCTGTAATTATCTCAAAAGGCTCTTTGTCGTTGATAGACACGGACACTGTGCTACTGTATTTCCCAAGCGATCTTTGCATCGGCGTCTTTAATTACGTTCTTCTTTCACATGCCCTCATAATTTTCCTCATTATATTTTCTTGCCTTAAGGATAATTTTATAATTTCTATTTACATCAGATATTGCATTTTATTATCAAGTCAGAACAGGATGTTGTTTTTGGGATGAGTTTTTTAGTGTCAACAAAAATTCGTAGGCAAAAAATAAAAACTTTATTATCTGCACGATGATCTCAAAAAAGAACAGATTTTAATATGATTTAACAAAATAAGTTAATGGCTACAGCAAATAAAACCTAGAAAAATGTCGTTTTGAGCACGTGATTATATGAAATGAAATAAATAAGAAGTATGATATTTTTTTTAACAATAAATGCGATACAAAGTTTTTTGGGTCGTTGGAAATATTAAAGTGACTCATTCAATGAAACAATTAAAAGGAATAAAAATATAATTTAACTCGCACGAGAACGTGGTGCTTGGCCGTTCAAGAAATTATGTTATGACAGAACATTGAAATATTCATAGCAGATTTCATTTTAATCTTTATTTCGCGTCTTCTATTTATATTTGTTTTATATGTGTATTATTATTGAATTGCGTTAGCAAAGATAGAGAAATGAGAACGAATGCATACGAATCTTGCTGTTCCTTTCAACGCATGCGCCTCACTTAGTCAGACAGCTGGAGTGATATAAGAAATATTTTTTTCATTTTTTTCCTTTCGCTGTGTCCGAATGTCCGAGTCGCTAAAATAATTTAAATTAATCAGTCGAAAACGTAAAATAAAGGAGGCCTATTAAAATGTGGCTCATAAGTTTACCTTCCTTTCTTAAGAGGTGGTATCCATTATTGAAGTGGAGATAACTTAAACCCACATCACCATAGTACTTATCAGAAAAACGTTGATAAAAGTAGAGTCTTAATGATGCATCTTCTCAACCGCATACCAGAGGTCCTTTCCTCGTACAAGTAAATTCAGAAAATTGATTGCCCTATGGGGGCTTTTCAGTATCCTTTGAAGTTATGTATTATGTTCTTGAAGACGAGAGAAAATCTCAATAATCGTCGCAGCTGTTTGCAACACATCAGTAACCTTCTAAACTTCATACCCCATTTCAACAAATATTATAACAGCATCCACTATTAACAATTCATTGTATGGAAATATTCTTTTTCGTATATCGACTACTACTTTTCGGAATTGTTAGTGATTGAAATATATACATCTGATGGAAAAAGTCAAATTGCCATGGATAGTATGAATGTAATGAAAACTAATATTTTCAAAGAGTTGGACCGATTTTCAAAATTAAATCCCTTTCTTCTACCATAAAAAAAGTAAATTAAGTTTTAAAATTACATAAAAAATCTGAAAAAAAAATTAAAAGGAAGAAGAAGAAAGTTTGAAGTAACTTAGAGAAATCATGAAATGGAAATTAGATTTGTATAAAATAAATGTTAAAAAATTTTATATTCCTCACTTACATAAAATATTTGTTTTAAATTATGTATATATTCATAAACATACATGTATTTCATTAATATTCTGATTTTTAAATAACATCAAATTTGTAATGCTTCGCAAATTTCAAAAGTTTTTAAGTTGAATCGCAAAGATTCATTGCTCAATTCTAAAAAGCAATTTAAAATTATACATTATAGAAGCAACAACGTATTTCTATAGGAATAATTCAACAACAACAAAAAATGTCAGGCATATATCACAAAATTAAAGAAAAAAATTTCTTCAATGCTGAAATGTATAATCTGAAATTTAAAAATTTAAAGCAATATTTTAGTTCGCAATCACATCAATAGATGCCGCTTGTGAACAGTTTTCAAGCATTCGTAGAAAACGAGAACAGAGGAGGAATATATGGCAAACGTAGTAAAACCAGAAATCCAAAACATTTGCTCTCTTAAAGGGTAAGGTGAGGAGAGGGGGTGGGGTGGATCCAAGAAAAATTCAAAACTTACATGAAAACGTGTCTCGAAATGTCCATATAAAAGTCACAACAGTCGTCTCAAGAGGAAATGAAGAATACTATAAAAAGTGATTTCCAGGAACTAGAGGGGATTTTTCAGAAGAAGGATTTTTTTTAAAGGAAGAAAAATCTTTATCAACAACTTTACTTCGTTCTAAAGCAAAGCCGTCTCCAATCGATAGTATTAACACACACGCTTTTTTCTTCTTCTTCATATTGGTTTTTTTCAAGGCCACTTGTGCCAAAGAATTTTAATAAAAGTTTTTAGCTTGAATTAGGAAATCCACTATATAAAACAACAATTTATTCCAAATGTCAATCCAAATTTAATTCCTGCAGAAAAAGTAAAGTTAACAATTCTGAAGGGTGTATAAATTTATTTAAATTGCTTCTGAAATTTTATTTGTCAGTTACTTAATCAATTATATAATACATTTGCTTTTGGAAAGTTACTGTCAATTAACAGCTCATGTTAATCAATGACAATACAAATTTGCACAATGAAGAACTCCATATATTATTTTAAATTTTTATCAATTTATCGATAACTTTTAATGCATTTTCTTGAGCGAAATACACTAAAATAATAAATTAATTATAAAAATAAATCACTTTCTTAGAAATTAAGATTAGATTACTTAATTGAGAAATTAAATGTTACTATTTTCTTTCATTGATTTACATTAAATTAAGCAAAGTTTTTGAAAAAAAATACATAGAATTGCTTAACAATAATTACTTAATCAAGTGCTATCAAAATAATTCAGTAAAAATATGCGATTTTATGAACATGAATTCTTGATCTCGGTTAAAATCCAAAATCAAAAATTAAATAAAATCAACTAAATTTTTATAACTTTTGCAATTTGAATACTGAAACTTAAATACCCAATTACTGCTTCTTTAAAATATACATTTTTGTATTATTAGGAAAATTAATATTAAAAAAAGCAAAACAATGCTTTCGAATACTATTTCTTTCATTGAAGTTTTGATTTGTGGTGTTGTGTTTCAAAAATGCCCAAGAGTATTTTAGCATAGATATATCTTAACTATAATAAGTATCTTAAATGGAAAGAAACTATTTTTATCAAATTGATTACGTTACTTCTTTATCTTAGTTCAAGAGTTTATAATTTTTGAGCAAACAGCTAATTATTGTTAAGTTTAGCTCTGTTTTGAAACAAGCCGAAAACATTTTGAGCACACCATTCAGAATTTTTCAGTTAACAGAAATACTGCAGTTAGCTAACAAGGTAGAAGGCATCTGAATTAACATCCTCTCTGCAAACTTCCACATCAAGCTAACGGGGGGAAACAAAAGATACTTGCCAAAATTGTGCTTTCAACATGGAATCCGAAAAAGGAAATTTTATGATAGATTAATTACCTTATTTAATTAAAATGAATTTTCCTAAAAATTTATTTCTTAGGAAAATTTTCAAAAATCAGAAGGTTTTAATAGCAATATATAATTAAAGCTCGGATCATTTTTAATGTTTTAAAATTTTAAACAGTTTTAAATATCTTAATTAAGGGATTTTATTGTTTTCTATTTTTCTTACAGTCAGAGTTTATGTTAAAATTTCAGGACATTTTTAATTCAATTTTTGAAGCTCAAGATTTTTTCTCTTCCATTTGTATGACTCCTGTCTAGATGAAAGGATTTTTTCTCGTATTTTGTTTTTTATGGTTTTAAATATTTTCTTTTCATATTCATAAAATTTCCTCCAAAAAAGAAAGATTCTAATGCAAACTTTTCCATAATTATGTGGCGCGGTGGCCTGGTGGTTAGGATAAATCCGTCACGGACAAAAATGGTAGGTGCACGCTAAATCCGTCATAAACAAACGTCCTCTCTCTGGTGGAATATGGAATTGGAAAGGAGGTGCCAGCACAGGTGTTGTCCACGTCATTTGGTCATGGTTAAAAATTACGTAGTCCTGTCCCAAAATATCTCCACTGTTGATTTACAACTAGGCATTAATATAACTAAACTAAGCTTTCATAATTGGGAGCTGTATTGTTATTTATGGTTGAAAATAACACCTGTTTTGATGGATGCGTATATGCAATGCGATTTTGCATTTGATTCCCGTATCAGCCCTCTAGAACCTTTAAATCAGCCCGGATGTTAAATAAAATCGGTGGGAGTAGTCTTCTTGAAACTTTCTTGTATATTTTCTGATAAAAATATTATTTTTCCCCCGTATAAAATTGTGGACTTGGGCATGGTCTGAACGCTACGAAGACTCAGATTTTTATTTTCAGGGGCTCTTATATCAGAAATTGATATTTCGTGGCTTAATAAAGAAAACAATTACTTATTAACATCGCCAATGGCAAGCAGTGGTAATAAAAGAACTTATTAGTCAGTACTATTTGGAGAGGGTTTTTTTTGAGATTATCGATAATATGCGGCTTATAAATAAGTATCAGAAAACTGAACGATTGAAAATAAATAAAATCGATTCTCCTTTCTTAAAGTAAAAGTGATCAATTCTTCTAACGATTAAAAATAAAATCTAAAACAGTTTTACAATTCTATTCACAAGATATAACGCAAAATTTTATGTATACAAATATTTCCCTTTTTGACCTACTGCGTTTATCTGCATACGAAAATGCGTACAAAGAGACTATCATTCATTTGGCATATTAAATTCACAATTTGATTAAAATCCCTAGTTTAAATTCTAAAAATATTAACAAAATTTGGTTTATATATACCATTAACCCTCTGAATGCTTAAATTTTTAAAATTACTATTTGGATGTTTTGTTTGCAAATAAGTTCAAATATGTTCGAAACAAAGTGAACTGATACTATACGATATGCAATAATAATATAATAAAAGATGAAAATGAAATATGCTATACATATTTCAATGTATCATGTCAGAACATCATTTCTTGAACGGCCAAACACCCCGTGCTCGTGCAAGTTGAACTATATTTTTATTCGCTTTAATTGTTTCATTGAATGAGTGACTTTAGTATTGCAAACGATCCAAACAACTTTGTCTCGCATTTACGGTTTAAAAAAATAGCACATTTCCTATTATTTCATTTCATATAATCGCGTGCTCAAAATGACATTTTTCTAGGTTTTATTTGCTGTAGTCATTAACTTATTTTTTTAAAAACCAGAGCTTTTGTAAATGCAATGGCAGCTCGTTATTAAAAGTTGATTTTTTGAGATGCTCGAGTAGATAATAAAATCTTTATTTTTCGCCTACAAATTTTTGTTAACGCCAAAAACCTCATTCAAAAAACATCATGCTCTGACTTGATAATAGTAAAAATCTGTAATTATAAGAATAATCACATTAAGTTGCGAAAAACGCTGAGTAGATGGTCAAATTCATGACAAACTTAATTATAAATTTAATATGCACCAACATAATATATTTTAAAGTTACATATCGTATTTTACTCATCTAACCATCCTTTATTTATAATTATAATTATCAATACCAGTGTACCTTGAGAGTTGGATAGACAGACTCCCTCAGCAAAGATTTCATATAAAATGAATTAGAAATCTACAAATTTTTGTTGAAATAAAACGCCAAATTTCATCCAAAGCGTTTTGAACGCTTTTGAGTTGCTGTGCTCACAGGCATCTAGGCTTATTTCTTGAACCCATTTTTCGGATTCAAGAAGGGGTGAAACGTAGAAGAGGGCTAAAATTTCAAGTTCGGAGACTTCGATGCGTACAGTATTTTCATTTTGTATATGACAAAATGAAAATATGTTATCAGCTTAAAATGCTCAAATTTTCGTATCAGTAAAAAAGAGTAATTTTTATATTTTTTTTATCAAAGTATCAGGTGGAACTTTCTTTTTATAATCACTTATATAACACTAATTTTTTTAGCGAACATCATACCGTTCTTATTACTTAACCGTGCAGTAACGAAACCAGCAGCTTGACATAGGGGTAGTCTTCCCAGAATTCCGTCTTCCCAGAGAATTGGGGTCCCGCGTTCAAATCCCTGTTCGGCCATGGTTGCTCTTCTGTGTTCTATCTGTGAGATGTGTGACTGTGCCCCCCTGTAAAAAGGGTTGTACAAGAGAATGTGACGATGAAGTAGCTAAGTCGTATTCTTGGCCTTAGATGGCGCTGCCGAAAAAACAAGAGGCGCTCAATCGGCTTAAATCTCTGTCAGATAAATGTCAACAAGCTTATAAAGTGTTACAAAAATTATAAAGTGTAAGCTTGTTAAGTTACAACAAGAATATAAAAGGCAGGCATTAATATTAAATTCGTGTCACAGTTACGTTCCTTAATAGATGTATTTTATTTTACATTATCTTTCATCTTTCAATTACCATTTTCAATCATACAATGCCACGATCGATTTGTAGATTTTGTAATTCAATAGAAAACACGCCATTAGTTTAATGATCGTTGTATCAAATTAAGATAAAAGACATGACAGATATAACTTTGATCTAGCTTATCTTATCCATTCATAAAAAAATATGATAAATTTAATAAAAACTGTTTTTTAAAAGAGCATATTTAGGAGTATGATTATAAATGAAATCTTTTTGTATTAATTCTTTTCTTTTTTAGATTTCAATTCATGATGATGATCTCGCTCCCGCATTACAATGGAGAGGGTGCAATAGCTTCTGAGGGCATGGACCCGAGCAGAAGATTTCAATGAGCACCCGAGAGCAGAAGATTTCAATTCATAATTCAACAATATGAATCCTTATTTCAAAATTAATTTTCCCACAAATTCTCCATCAGATCGCACAATTTATTTTACTGAATTCCTTTATTGAATTATTAAATTAATAGTTTAGTTATTAATCAACTTCTGAAATAATAAAATACTGAATCTTTATAAAAAGCACTCTAATATTCAAAATTAAAAAAAAAACAGGAGACATTATAAAACGGGAGAAAATATATTACAATATTCAATTTTAAATTAAAATGTTATAAAATGCAATATTTAAATTATAAATATCAAATTACAATTCAATTTTACAAAAAAGAATTTAAAATGAAATATTAGTGAATAATCTCATTTTTATATCTTTATCATGTGCTATCGACAAAATAAATCAGCATTTTTCCTTTACATAAATAATTTTGGAAATTTAAATGACAATTTGAAATAAGGGCTATAAAGATTTTGGGGGATTTTTAGCTTTTGTAAAGAAAGCTTCTAAACAATACAATAAACAATTTTTTTTAGTTTAAAATACATTTCTGTAATTTTAATTGAATAAAAAAGTAAGTGCATATCCTGATCTGAGTTATGAGTATTCGATTTAAAACCACTCGCAATTTGACTTAGAAAAATTTGCCTTTATTAAAATTGCTTGCTGAAGTAATTAATTATGAATGCATTTATATACTTTGCAAGAAATAATCATGATAAAATGAAATATAAAATCCTGAAGAATATACATAAATTCGAATGCATTACTAATGTCATTTAAATAGTTTGGAAAAAATTATCTAGCAAAGTACATCGAACGTACAGTAGTACAAATTTTTTGAACGCATTGTTGAACTACATTTCTTTTAATATATAAAAATCTCGTCTCTTCCATTAGTGTGTTCAAATATAACCAGCAGTCAGCTGACTTATTTTCAAAAAGAATACTCTTATAAAAGGATATAAATAATGGATGGCATCTGTTTTAGTTTTAAGCTCAAGCTTTACAAGAAATTTCTCAGATAAAATTCAAGAAAGTAAAAGAGTTTAATTCAATTTAGAAAACTTCAAATTTCTAATTCTTAAACCTTTTACACACCGAAGAAAAAAACTTCAGCAGTAAGTGCATTTCTAATTCATATTGGGAAAAGTGGATTTTATCATTGAAAATATATGAAACTGAGTTCAAAATTTTAACTTAAAAGAGGGGCATTTGCTGAAAGAAAATGTATTTATTAAGGTGCGCACATACCAAAACTTTTCGATGACGAATTGTAATAAGTAACTTGAGAGTGACTAAATTGCATAAAGAAAATAATGGAAATAGTTATTATGTATGCTTTTAGTGATTTTGTTTCGAAAGAAGAGTAATTTTTCTTATGGAATATAAATATATATATATATATATATATATATATATATATA